>JABASF010000203.1:0-55656 GCA_019776145.1 Harlomillsia oculata | reverse complement strand
TTTATGAACACAGGTGCGATGTGTATATAGGTTTGTGAGTAGATTTTAGACACAAACTTGACACATTATCATGCTACCTTGAAAATTTCAGCAGTACAAATAACTCTTGGATTTATTTAAAGGTGTTCGCATGTTGGATGGACCAGTGAGCGATCGAGTAGAAGCTGAAGCTCTCACTTATGCGGTAAACTTGGTTGATGTGTATTCCGCTTCATGGGGACCTAATGATGACGGCGAGACCGTCGAAGGACCTGGACGTCTTGCTCAAAAGGCACTTATAAAAGGAGTCACTGAAGTAAAATCAGTTCTATTTTGCAGTCATATAATACAATGATATTTTCAATCTATGCATAATTAGTATGATAATCTTCATTATGTCTCAAAGGGTCGGAGAGGTAAAGGTGTTATCTATGTTTGGGCTTCTGGAAACGGTGGAGCAAAAGGTGACTGTTGCAGTTGTGACGGTTATGCATCCAGCATCTACACCTTATCGATTGGAAGTGCTTCGGAATCTGGAACATTTCCATGGTACGGAGAAAAGTGTCCGTCGACAATGGCTGTGACATATTCCAGTGGAGCGTACACGGACCAAAAGATAGTACGTTTACTCAGAATGATAATGTGTCAAGTTTGTGTCTAAAATCTACTCACAAACCTATATACACATCGCACCTGTGTTCATAAACGGAAACCTACGATAATTAATGGACGCAGAGATGAACTTTTTTACTCGCTTTTGCACTATGGGTTTACGAAAAACGTTTCTGAAAGCAGGACTGACGACTGAGTACAGAAGAGTCTCGCATTAGTATCATTTATTCCTAGGAAGAAAACTGAAAATTCTTGTTATACGGTCAGTGAATTTTGTAGAGGTGTTAGCTAGACATGGAGATTTGAAAATGAGTTTTGTTAGATTAGGCAGGGTGAGCGTTAGGATGAGGGTTCAGAGGTTCAGAGGGTGAATTTAGTGAAATGATAGTACTACTGACAGAGCAGTACTTTTGAAGTGCCTTTGCCTCTGGTTATTGGTTGTATACAAAATGTAGGACGACTTATTCGCAAAGTCATTTGTATTTCTCGTCCACTCAGAAGAGAAGACGAATGAGAGAGTAATTAGAGCATCCTCTGGCACGTAAGCCTTTTGCTTGCCAGTAAAAGATCACGGTTTAATTTTCACAGCAGGCAAAGTTGTGCAATAATGCCTCGTGGGTGGGCTTTCAATTTGGACGCAACTCTTGGAATATAACCATGTAAAGTGCCCGAGTGCACCCGGGACTTGTCTACTGAATTCCCCTCTCACCAATGTAGTAATTGTTTAATATCGACGCAATCACAATTATTTTGGGTCTACTCATCCAGAAGGAAGACTATAGGAGCGATGCAATTACTACAACAACGCAACGGGTCAAAGTAATATGACTATGGTACTTTTCCCTGAAAACCGCACTTTCCCATTGGGTCGGGTATACTATACAAGATTAAGACAAAATATTATGAGTTTTTGGTAGTAAAGTAAATATCAAATAGTACCTCCAATCCCAGCTCCGTAAGCTATGCCCACTCCACAGACGGAATTGTTGGCTTTCATAGCAATCTCCCCAGCACACCGAGTTCCATGAGCGTTGTTTGTTTTCGGGTCATAATGTGGTGTTGGGTCGTCATCTTCGTCGTTCAAATCTCCGCTAATTCGAGGATTCTGTGTAATTCAAAGTGTGTGTGAGAAACCATGCAAAATCCAATAATCTGTCACGAGGAAATTGAATAATAAGCTAATTTCTACTGGAGACATGTAAATGATTCCAAAACTAGATTAGCATTCAAGTGGCTTTTTTTAACAAATTGGTGGGAAAGGGAACTAACGTAATTGTCCACCAAGTCGGTATGATTTCGCTCAAGGCCATCATCCAAAACGACTACGTTGACTCCTGCTCCGGTGAAACCCATGTCGAATACGGGTAAAACATTTAAGTCCAGACGCGGCAGACTCTTCCGAGTCCTTGTATCTTGCTGTAAACAAATGACAATTTCACAAATACAGTGTTGAATCCATGTGCACGAATGGACGTCAGCAAACAAACAAGCGAAAGCGTAAACAAATGACAGGTGACAACAATTATTTGAACGGCAGAAAATACAACTTTGTCGGATGTGTCGTACTATTTATAATGACGTTTTTCGTTCCATGCATAGCGACAGCTAGTTTCATAATAATATTTGTGTTTTGTTCTGACGTTCGAAAATCATAAGTATGAACATTACTGCCACGAATAGTAACATGACAGAAACAGAGAGTGACTAATGAATTTAGGTCACCGAAAGCATGCAGGACTGATCGTATATTACCTGAATAATGAATATAGTGTTGCTACGTTGCTACCCAAGCCGAAGACTTATAATTCAGAGAATTAAATTGCATACCATGTACCACTCTTTGGACCATAAGGGATCCGAAAAGCGGGCGTCATTTGCATTCAAAACTGGGTAAGGTCGACTATCCAAACTGAGTAAGCTATCCAGGTTGTTAAAGCGGAAATTTTGTAGAAGGTTGATCAGGTTGAGATTTCGCTTCATCCGGGATTTGGCGTACTGCTGGTCAGCCCAACGAACCTTATTAAAACGAAACATCAAGTTAAATATTTGAAGACTGTTGTTGTTTCATTTTATACACGGATTTGTGAATTGTGACCAGCATTTTCCCCAGAAGTACAATCCGATAATATGCTGTTTTTTAACCTGCGAACTTTGATGCAAAGTTTTCACTTGTGTAAACATTCAAAAAACCGTCACTGTGACGCAAATTTGAGTGCCTCGGGTCTGCGAATATCAATTCAATCTCCGTGCATGTTTCAACTTCAACCGTAGCGCAACTGTGCAAACAATTGCATAGATTCTGGAAGTCTATTCCAGTTCATTCAAGGTCATATGAACACAGATAGGTTAACTACTGATTGATTTTAGATCCAAACCTCGGTATCGAAATTTGTGAATGCGAAGTTTACAATTTAATAACAATAACTGCAATAAGCTTGGGAATTAAATTATACCTTCTCATTAGATGTCAAAATCGTTGTGAGATCTCGAGCATTTCGACTATGACTTGAGGGGTGATTCGGTCTTTTCATTCTGTAAACATCAGGAAATCCTTTCACCTGTTATAAATTCCAAAAAATGAAGTTGCAGTCATTTATAAATGAAACGTAACAACTAATATTATAAAATGTCAAGTATATAAAGGAAGTTTTGCCAGCAATGCAATATATGCAACTACTGCAAAGAAACTATGAAACATGAAAGGAAGGCTCTCATGCATAAATAATAAAGGAAAAGAGAAAATATTGCCAGAAGGAAGAAGGGCATTAGGACATTATTTGCGTTCCGTCGAGTCGACATTTGCCCTGAAATATACTAATGTAAAAGACTCGTGAGGACTGGAGAAGATTATCCTTACCTGACCAAGATTCTGGTATCCATGCTCTTGGGCAAGTCTATCGGCTTCTTGTTTTCCATGTGGGATATGGACAACCCACTCATTAGTGTAATGAAGAGCATTTTCATCACCTGTATGACTCGAGAACCTGGGTTCCCAGAAAAGGTCATTTTGATGGGGTTCAGCAATATCTCCGTACAACCTAACCAACATTCGATCCAAGGCCCGGTTCACTTTTCCAAATTCGGACTCCGATTCTTCATGCTCCCGCTGTCCAGTCACACGGCTTAATCCTATCGTTGGAAATAGTACTAATGCTGTTATCACAATTACACAGCAAAAACCAAGCGTCCGTGATGAATTTGCACATAGCCAAAGGCCTAGTCTTGTCGAATTCATCTTCACTATTGTCTCGATATACTCCTAACTACGATTGATCCTCGTAGCTGTTCAAATCGCATAAAACAATATAATAGTCACAGGAGGAAAGACTGCTTCCAGCTTTCCAGCCTCTCTAAAAATTAAATTATTTTGTCAGGTACTAAAATTCATGCGTCACTGCACAATCTGCACTAGAGGAATCTCCAAGTCTACAATCTGCATTATTAAAACCAGATAAAATGAAAAATTAATTCGAATCTTAGTTATTTGTTAGGTGAGTATGAGAGCAAACGTAATATAGTAAGTTTAAAATTAACTAAAATGGGAATTGAGGGCGAAGATAACTAGGTCACTGTCACTGGGCCTCTAATTAACACCAGCACCATAGAAAGTAAATCTGAGATGAAGAACGATGATGCCTGGAGCGATTTGAGCTTCAAAATTCGAACGTGCTGATGAGGACTTGGTCGGAGAGCTGAAGCTGAAATGCTCCAGTCGCTGTCTTGTTCTGTCGCCCAGGAGCTGACGCCATGATGATGAAGTGCGACAGTGATTTGATAAGAGTCAAATGAGTCGTGACGTATGAGATTTACCTGTTAACTGTACTGTACAACATGCAGAAAAGCTTCATAGTCTCCAGAGATGTGTGGAGGTTTGGAGACATATGAATATCCAGACCTGGAGGCCAAACCTAGCTAAATCCACTTGTGCATTTAACTCTGATCTTGGACACACGCCCCTCGCCTCCGTCAGGTCGTTTCTCGTGTACCAAGTAATTTTGAATCCCCGTTCGCAATATGCAAATTACACATTTCCTTGATGCAATTAAGTATCCTACAGTATAGGGTAATATTTTGTACTTTTGCGTCTCTTGTCGTCGCTTGCGTTGTCGACTTTAAAGTTACTCTATGTGTCGTGTACGTCCTATAAATGTTTGTTTCCAATGCTCAAAAGTCTCTACAGAAAAGACCGACTCGCTAGCTAATTGTCTTTACATTTATTTCACATTACAGGAGCGGATATCTGTTTCAATGTATTACGAATGAGGAGAAGAGATTACGATAATAACATTTCTAAGCATATAATACTATACTAAACCAGCTTTCCACATGACTGAAATGACATGGGCTAAAGACTTCTCTCGAAATCATGTTTAACTTATTAGTAAAACCGTATATACATTATTCGTATTCCATTATGCTTTTATGACATGAAGTTCTTGGAGCCAAACACACCCACCTCTACATTAGAAATCTATTCCACATTACTTAGATGATAAACTATTACTACTACTGCACTGGATGTTGACAACAGATGAAAACTGACCGCAGAACATCTGCGACCTGTGAACTTTCCATCACTTTATCAGCTTCCATGCCCCTACAATATGAAAGCATTAGGAAAGGAACACACTTTTCCCAGTAAAACCGAAAGCTTCCTACAGCTTGTGCCTTTTTCCAATCCTGGCGAATGAATGTGAACTGATGTTGCCTTTACTATTCTTGTCATTCATCCGTACGTCACATGCGTTAGTTTTAAAGTGTACTTAGAACAAAGAGAGTTGGAGAGGAAGGAAGGAACCAACTGCTTTCACAGCATACATTACTCACAGTTGCTTTTAAAACTATTACAATAAAGACTAAATGAAGACGACGCTCATTCCCTTAATTGACTGTTTGCTCTGTGGAAACGTCGTAGGCACGAGTTGCTTACATAATGCTTTTTCAAACTCAAAATCCACTTTAGATACCGCGTCATTGTATTCATGTATTAAGGTACAACAATAGCATTAGTTTCTTTCACTTAAACCAATAGATGAATGACGTCAACCAATGCACACATTAGCAATTACAATGAACTACAGGTGAAACTGCGAGGGCGTCAATGTAATACAAAAGTGCTGAAAAATACAAAGTTCATAAAATGTACTTTGAACATTGCAAATTTTAATCGATACCGATGCGATATAAATAGGCGTACATAAAGTGGGTAGAAATTACGAATTAACGATCATAAATCATAATGCATCAACAAATAGTTAGTTTTATAGAATAAGTTATTATTAAAATATGTTCTTATTTGTTTTATGGTGGTCATTTCATTTTGTCACTATTATACTTGTAGAATCCTTGGCCAGTCTTCATTCCCCATTTCCCTTCTTCAAACATTTTTATTATAGTAGGAGGACACTTGTGAGCATCACCGGGAAACCGTTTTTCCCAACCTATAAAAACAATAGTAACGTTCTTTCAATACATGAAATAGGCGAATTACCCATTAAGGAAACAATAATATTCATGAAATGTAATTACCTCTGAATATGTAATATATCACATCAATGCCAATGTAATCAAGGAGCTCAAATGGACCATAAGGATACCCGGCACCAAACTTCATTGCCAAATCAACATCTTGAAATGTCGTGTCACCGCGTTCGACCATTGCGATAGCTTCTGCAAAATACGTTTTATTCAATCTGTTCACAATGAAGCCAGGAGTGTCCTTACAAGCCACGGGTATTTTCCCAATGTATCGACTCCAAGAAAGCATTTCATCAAAAGTGCCATCCGTCGTTTCTGAAATACGAATGACTTCTACAAGTCTCATCACGACTGCATTAAAAAAGTGGATTCCACCAAATCTTGACTTTCTAGACGGGGAAACTTTGGCAGCAATTTCACACACTGGAATAGATGATGTATTTGTCACAAATATTGCAGTCTCAGGAGCTAACTATATTTTTAAAAAACCATTCGCATTATTCATTTGTCAATTACTAGGTTTATCATCTATAATTGTAATTTTTATTACGTCGTCTATTGATTGGAAAAAGTTTTGCTTGATATCCAAAGTTTCCGTGATAGCCTCAACTACAAGGTCGCAAGATGAAACGGCATGAGCTGCATCAGTTGTAAACTGGATTCTGTTAATGACTGCTTCTACTTGAGCCCTCAATGTGTTATCGTCCATTTCATTTTGCTTTTATAATAAATTACAAAACATATAAGTTGATAAGTTCATATTTGAGAAAACATGTTCCACGCTTTTCAGATCTCAAAGGTAAATTCTCATTGGGGCGTACCAATTGCAATTTACGTCCAAACTTAAGTAATCTTCCTTCTATTCTTTTTTTGGATTTGTTCAAAGAGTCTTGCGAAATGTCGGATAGAAATACGGAATTGCCAGCTACCGCTGCTACCTAATACAATAGCGTCAATATTTCAATATCATTAATGCTGAAGTAATTAAAATAATGGTCATTTAATTTAATAAAAGCATGAATTTTTGATTTTTAAAACCTGTGCAATTCCTGTTCCCATATGTCCACTACCAATAATTGCAACCTTGTTCATATTAGTAGTTAGTTTAGTATTCTCCACAGTTTGACTGAATTGACGTTGTAAACTTGAGAATTTTGTATTATATTGTGACAGAAGTACACAACGCCTTGCAAATTTTGATCCTACCAGTAACATGATGATTTTTTAAAACGAATCCTAGCTTGTCAAATTCAAAGCTCAATTAGATGCAACTGATTGCGAAATTTATATTAATATCTTTTGCACATTAATATCAAAATATTTTGAGTCGTCTACCCTGACTGACTGCTGATTGCCGATTGTGAAATATGTATTATTAAATGATCGTGCTTGAGTCCTCAAGGTCAGTTCAGTTGCTTTTATCTTTGTGTGCTTACAACTATGCATAAGGTTATATACCGGCTTCATGCACTTGTCCTTGGCTGTAAACTATTATGCTACAGTATATGTAATGTATAATAAAAGACGCAAAGATGCAAAAGCCGTGAGAGCTCTGTTTTGGCGAATACATCGTAATAAGTGCAAATATACCAGGGAAGCTTTGTTTTGGCTTTATTCTGACAAAAAACTGAATCCTTCGTTTGCAAAAGAATTGTTAAACCCATTTGAATTTATTGCTTGAAGTTCATTTGGCTTCAGGAGTGAAGTAGACAAATAATTCTGTGAATGAAAGTCTGCCAGGAGAGAATAGAGAAATGTGGATATTCGTAAAGCCAAGACATATTTCAAAATGTCTCTACTCGGAATTGATATATTTTTATAAAATTACACAGAAAAAGTTGTTTTCTTCTTCTATTCCGTTTTGTTTTGTCTCCTTAGCCAAAAGCCATTATTTATTGTATGTTTTTTAGAAGTAAAACCTTTACAAGTTACAGAACAAAAAGGCTCCTAGCCAATCCATGCAATAGCCAATTCGAAACAAATGACAACTGACAACTTGCTGAGTTTTGTTCGTTGAACACAAAAGTTGCATTTCATTTCTCACAGTTCAGTTTGCTTTTCTAAACGTTTTTGTTTATGGTACCTGTAATTTTAAGTGTTAGTCAGAGGATACTTAAAAAATATAGCGTGGAAAATATGAGAACTCCTGGAGACTAAAAAGACGGGAGATTTATTTTTACTCTTCTATACCTTTGGGTTCGAGGCAATTGCGTCTCCTTGAAAAAAAACTTAGGAGTATTTAATGACAATGACAACAACACTACTAGATCTCTTTTATTATTTTGAGTGTGGGCTGGTTGTGGTCAAAGAAATTACAGTTGCATTTGAAATGCAATATACGGATATCTGATGCTTGGACGGTAAAATTACATCACCACAATAAAACAAAGCATGAGAAAAGCAGTTGTGTTGCTTTGTACGTGACCATTTCAATTCGTCTTTATTTATTATGGGGAACGAAATGTGATGTACACGCACGGATGAAAGTGGACCTAAATTACCAGCAGTGATTCTTTTACGTGACATCTTACACGCACTGCCTTGACATAATGTGGGTGATTTGGTTGAAAAAGAAAACGAAAATAGTGTCGAAAGCTACGATATCCCAAAGAATTGCATCCTTCCTCGATAATACGATTTAGTATGAGAATGACGCTTGAATTTTCAATTTTTTTTGTTGAAAACTGTTAGGAAGCATTTATAAGCTGACTCTTCGAAAAGCTATCAAGAATCGCAATGAAATGGGGGTTACGAATTTATTCATTACTGCTCTTTCGTAAATTAATTGCTTCGTAGACACACATAAACAGGAAAGAGGATGAATCCAGAAACCGCGCAAGTGTTTCTCGAAGTTGAAAGAGGGTTGACTTCCAGTCTTCCAACAGTATGGATTAAATTAGCAATTTTCTTTTCGAGAACACTACCGTTTCATGATATCGCAATAGGTACTGAGTAAAACGAATTGTCGCCGTGAAATATCATCATAATAAGAAAAAGAAAAAACAGAAAAAGGTAAGCTGTCTGATGCTGGCTCCAATACAATTATATTGTAACGCATTATATTGGACGCGTGTGCATGAAAGCTTTTTGTGTTGGTATATAATAAAGGTATAAAGTAATAAGTTAGTATTGGCTTTTCTGTTTGAAGCATTGAAATGATCGTCTCTGAAGGGAGCTTGACTCACAAAACTCTAGAATTCTATAGCTTTTTGCATTGATCATTTTGGAAAATGTGCAAGAGACCGTCGTCGACAGTCAGTCGGCAGCAATAATGATAAAGGGCCTTTTGCTCCCTCACTCAATTACTGAGACACACCGTTTTGCTCTTTTTATCTTCTTATTGCGTGGCAGCTGGAACGCACGTGCGTTTCCTTTATACACAATTGAATTGTAGAATTGAGCAATTTTTTGTCTGCTCTGCGTCGTAGTATTTGCTCCACGTCCTATAATTTTGAAATTCGCGAATCCATTATATTGGAATGTTTTGAGGTACTGATGTCTCACCTTTCAAGTTCTTGGATGACCGACCCTTTTTGCCTCTCCTCTTGTTTTTCTTGGAGCTGTACCAAACCAACCTTGTGTTTTTGCAACTTTCGATATCACGCATGAGTGCAATTAAAATCGTATTTAGGTAATTCGTTTTTTTCCTCAGGGAATAATGTTCCGAGTTCCAACATTATTGTTGATCGATTGTAAAACTTTCAATTTTTGTGTGCCCTTTTCACTTTCATTACTACTCTAGTGTTAAAGTTCCACCTGGAAGAACGAGTATAATATTGCTACCTAATACTAGGGTATTAACAGCTTTAATGCTTCATTTGAGATGATGACCGGAAAATGTTCAATTGAGCAAGTGACGTGTATCAAATTTAGAGATCTTCCAGCTTTTGAACCTGCAACGTAAAAATAGTAAAAATCGAAGACTTTTTGTTCATGAGGCAAATCGTTATAAGAGTCGATGATCGCGAAGGCCATCAACGCTTGTGCTCTGGTTTAATGGCGTGTACTCTGTCCTCCAAAGAATCTTCTTTCGTATTTACGTAGCCTCTTTATTTAGGAAGGAGTAGAGAAGCTTTTTGGGGCGTCCCGGAGAGAATTTTTACGACGAGTTACATCGCACCATCGCTCAAGAATGAGATGAGAAACGAGTACGTAAATGCATCTTCTCCACAAAGTTAAAGTCACCACACACAGCATCTTTGACAAGCTCTCGCCACAAAATGTCAAGATGCAACCTCTTTAGCCTTTTCACGTCTTCACATGTTTTCATTTCTCTATCGACTTCTTCTTCTTTTCCGCAGCCTATTTCTTCCGTTTACTCTCCCACGCCACACCGAAAACTCTTCACTTTTTTGTAACTCTTCAAAATGCTACACGTACCAAACCGGTCAAAAACTTTGAGCTCCAAAACTTATGAAAACGGGTACAAAATTTTTCGACGGCAAAGCTTGCATTTCTCAGCATGAGATTTGAAAAGCAAAAACACAGTAAGATATAAATGTAGTATGGATCTGTATTGTGTATCGAACGGAACGTATACACACAGTGTTTGCATGTAAAGGTATTTTTAGGGGGAATTTGACAACAAACTTCGTCGGCACGTCTCCATTTACAAAATATTCAATTCTGACTTTTTTTTGCTTGGAATGTGAATTGTTTTGGCTTCCATTTGGGCAGGAAATGAGCTCATGTCACCACAAAAAATTGCCGGTCAGCCTCAAAACCCGATGGCATAGAGCACCGAAGCTCGTACAATGAAGATTACACGTTATCGACACCCGCTGACTCGCCTAATCAAGACTTCACATGAAAACATCCCACGCTGAGCAAAAAATATAAAGTATACCTTCCAATGTCAGTTTCCAGTAAAGATTATTTGCTCTTGGAATAATCCTGCATTATTTTTTCCCTCTTCAGATGCATCAAGTAACCTACTACTACACCATGTTATGAATACACGCACACAAGCATGCAAATAATGCACTTCGACCAAATTGTCATGTGGTTTCCGCTCATGCATCATCATGTGCTCATCACGGTTCCTCATCCTTTTGTCCTACGGTAGATGATTTCAGCTTTTCAGAGCTCATTATCACAATCGAAATTGTCAAAACAGACAAAAAGTTTGTCCAAAATACTCTGTCTAAACTCACTAATGTATGAACTATTATTACAATAGCCACATAATGGAACGATTCAAGTGAACACTGACAGGAAAACAAATGATCCTGACTTTTTAATAAAATCGTCAAGTGGTAAATGGCAAATAGCAAATCACGAAATGACTGTTTGTGTGATTGCAACAATAAACACGAGTTTCATTTGTGTGTATGTGTGCATCATACATAAAAATCTTTAGCATGCTGTGGTTCAGATTCAACACAAGCAGAATATTAGAAGCATTGTATTCCACGTCATTCTTTTGGAGAATTATAATTAAACAGAAAAAAGTAAAAGAAACAGCAGATTGTTGTAATGCAACGTGTTCCTGTAACCATACTTACATATTATGGCTACGATGGAGACGATGTCATTTTCTTGGAATTAATCATAATTCATAATGATGATAATGATCAATGATCATTTTAATGTTCATGTGCTCATATCCAATGCACATGCTCATTGTTAGTAATAATGTCATGCTAGTTAGAAGAACAAACAACCCGCATGTTATGGAACAGCAAGCGGTCGTAAATATTGCATGCCATTGAAGTTAAAAAGTGCAGAAGAAACCATTAGTCTTTACTCTCGTTACACTTTGTGAAACGCGAGAAAGCGTGCTGCATTTTAGTGCTAGGAAGCCGATATTTTAAAAAAGCGACAAAAAGTGAGTCGGGAGTTGCCTTTTCCTTTGCTTTGGCAGCTGAAACATTGAGTTGGTGCATTTTATACTTTTAGTTAGACGAATGTGCATTGAAGACGACGTAACGACGAGTCATATCGTATGTAAAGTTGTACGTACTCGGCAGTTTAAACTCTACTGACTGTCCTAGACATGAAGCTTTTGGTTTTTAAAGTTTGGATGGAAGGATCTTTTCGGTGGTGAACGTCGTTTTGGGCTGTACTTTCGATTTGAAAGGGAGAGATTACACTCATTCCATTGGAAGTTACAGACGATGATGATTACCCAGTGTGTTTGTATCTGTTGGTTCTTGCAGTTTAGTCCTCTGCCTTGCATTTTCACTAGAACATTTGAGCCGGTGGTGGTTGTTGGTGGTGCAGCTTACTTCATTCGCTCTCATCTCCTTACTTATTATCCTTCTGGCAATCGACAGAAGAGAGTCACACAGAGAGAAAAACCTTTACAAAACCAAAAGGCACTGAGGAAAAGTTAATCTGAATGTGACTGTCTGGGGGCATTTGAGAGGTTCGTTTAGCTCTGTGTACTCTTTTCGCTCACTCGTGCCTTGTGTTTCTTCTGTGCTTTCAAGAACTCTTCATCTTCATTCAACAGTCTCTGCCTCTTTTATGCCAAGGCAGCCAAGTAGCCCAAAAACCTTAACTAAGCACAAGTTGGATAAGCAGTCGTGAAAAAAAATCCTTTTTGAAAAGCACAAGAAAGTGAGAAACATATAGTGCAACAGTAAAAGAAAAAAATCCTGGGGCAAGTTGCCCGGCTTTGAGAGATACACAAAAGCGAGAATAAATACCACAGCAAATCTACGTCGAGCATCTTTTTCTTTTGCGGTGGACTGCATTGTATCCTCTTCTGAATAGGCCCTTCTCACGAAGAATTGCAAACGCCGCTCATCGCACTTGCGTCTCATTCATGAGAACTGATGATAACATCCGAGTGTCCAAGTACCAACATTAACCAAAAGTTTCAAATTCATTTCTTTTTCTTAAAAACATCTTCTGTCAATATTTGCCTTTAGAATTATTTCAAAACTTGACATTACATCTTAACCAGGATTCCTTTTAAGTGCTACAAAAAACCTTTGGAAAGCCCAAGTATAATAAGTTCTTCAATTTGCATGTCTGAAACTGGAAATCCAAAATTGTGGAGATAAAACTTTGGAGACTTCAAACTAATTTCAGTATGTGTACAAAGACAAGAGTGCTCTAAATTGAAATATTCTGTACAACTATAAAACCACATTTCACACGCCGTACTTAACCCTAGTAAAAAACATTATTACATCTCAAGTTATTGTGAAAATTCGCTGAAAGCATGTAAAACAATAAAAATGATAGTCAAAACAGGGAATACGATCTTTGGCTTGGGGTGTTTGTCGCATCGTCTTTCAGACCATGGAAGATCGTACACAAATTGCTGGAGTGTTGTGTTCTTGTGGCTTTTTGCTGGATTTCATTGTAGCGGTAAGTCAATAATCTTTCATCAAATCATTACACGTTTGAACTTTTATTTTAGCCCATTCCATCATTCTTATTAGAGTAAGAGAAATGCCATGGTAAGATTTCAATATTGCATACTTTAAAACTTTCCAAAGAAGAGAAAAGGAAGGAAGTATTTAGCAGTTTGTTCTAGGCAGCAGCAAAGCCTCAAGGAATCAATTAATTCTCAACGCCTTGCCCAAAGTCAGTCTTGTGAAGGCGTGCGCTCCTCCCTTGTTCCTCAAAAAGACTCATCTCTCGTTCATTATACTCCGTGATTAGTGGAGACAGGTAATGAAGGCAATAAACTAACCAGCTTATTACCGCCTTCACTTTGCCTTCAACGTCCCACACACACACAGTGCATCTTAAAAAACTCAGCGTTTCATTTGCCATTCTTAGTTAGTGCCACACACCAAGACAATATTCATGATCGGCTTCAGAAAAGAAAACTTACGTAATGATGGAATTTATGTGCATGATGGTAATAAAATGTAAAAATTGTTCTACCTTCCACACCTTTTATGTATAGGCAATACACAGTTTTGTATACTAAATTCAATCACAGGCGTATTTCTAGTGACTTTGAACGGTTAAAAAATGTCCGAGTGAAAATGGATCGTTGGCGAATCAACGATTGGATTGGGCTCAAAGGAGTGACGGAAAATTATTAATTAAATACAAAAGTTGTAACAAAAAAAACAGTAGTGGGACCAACACTAAGGGTAGAAGCAATTTTGCACAATTGTGTGAATTATTGTCATGAGAATTAATGTAGTGAGATGCCGAGTATATTCATATTTCGACATGACAAGACCGGAAGGAAGAATGTTCTATTAACATTGTTTACCTAAAGTAAATGACTGCAAAGGAGAGAAAGAATTAAAGTATTATGGTAGTAGTGGTACAGCTGCAGTTTCTTGATGAGACGAGACTACGAGACTTGAGAGGACCGAAGGACCGAACGGAAAGGGAAAAGCATGAAAAGATGAAAGGAAAACTTCCTTCTTTATCTCATCTTAGGCTTTTTGGAGCTATAAGGCGTTCAAGAGAGAGTCTTCTTAATTAATAATTGGACACGACAAAGTCAAATGCTTCTTAATCGCCTTCCAAAGCCAAAGTATAATAAAGTCTTCACCAAACCTTTCAGTCTTTCATCTACAATTTGTCCGATACCCACCTAAACTTTTTGTCCGGTTATTTCCACAACTTTCTACGCTCTCACTCGTCTTCTCCAGTCCCCTCGCCGCGCTGGGAACGCAGCTCCTAACAAGATATTCCCCTGGTAGCACCTTCAAAATGTTCTGCAACGTCAAGGTCGAAGAAAAACTGGATCACAAAGAATAAATATATTTTTTAATCTTAAAATCTTTTTTTCAAAAGCAAAAAGTTTTTTAGGCTACGTGAATCCAAGCGGTTTGAAACTAGAGGAAAATTTTTAGTAATCGCTCCCTTTTACTTTCTATGGCGTAGAAAAAATTACCATTTCGCAAACTTATAACGAGATGTGGGACGATTAAGCTAAAGTCCGTATAACCTTGATATTGAACAATGCAACGAAAAACTTAAAGGAAGGAAAAAAACTATAGATCATGGATGCGTGTCGCTTCTCATGGAAATGGAGAAGAAACTAATCTAGTTTTGATCCGCTTAAATATGATCTGATCGTAATTCGTTACTCTTTGATCTGAATAAATTGTAAGACCTTCAAAAAAGTAAACTGTGTGCTTTCGCAACACTTCTAATGCGGATAGATCTTTTAGTTACTGTATTTTCAGCTCACGGAAAGATGATTAGGAAAATCAAATAAAACGTAAAAGTAAATAAAAAATTGTTTGGAAATTATTCAAAACATCACTTCTTTTTCATTTTTCTTTTTAAAAAATTGAATTTGATACTATATAAATTGTGCTTGTGAACAGCTTTGTGCCGTCACTTGATGTTATTATAAGAAAGTACCAGCTCAGGTTTGACACTTTATCGGAACATTTTTCAGTTGAAAAAATGAAGTGACAAGAATATGAATGTCAAGCTGGGAGTCACCATACGGGAAAATGAATAGACTGACGCAAATTTGTTTACGGTGAATTCATCTTCTGCGATTGAACCATGTGGAACTCTGCAAGTTGTACAGGAAAATGAATTGGGCACATGTACCCCATCAAGTTTCTCATTCCTCGCCTGGTGCGGGTGATGTGGCCAATTCTTTTTAAATGCTGCACATAGTAGTCCAAATTATTTTTCTTGACTCTGTTCCCATCCTCGTATGTTATCCTTTATCCGGTTATCCCCATTTGTTCTGCATGTCATAATAAAAAATACAATCTTCAACAGTACATTCCATCTATGCTAAGTCAAACAGGATCCGACATCATCCTTCATTTTTGGTAACTTTGAGGACTTATTGTGTCAATTTGTGTAGAGCATATGCTTTGTCTTTTCTCGACTCTTGTGTGACAATGACAACCTTTCAGGCATTTTACTCGACAGAAGGAACACGACGTTGTCAAGTGTTCTTGAGCTGAATGTGGTGGTCTAAAAATCGTCACGAGCTTTACATCCTTTGTATAGCTGTGGAGCACCATAGTAATTTGCAGCCAAAGTTCCTTTTCCCTGATTATTCCTTCCCGGTCTCTCTGCTCCGTAGAACCGTTTTCTACCGCAGGTATTCAAGGAAGTTCTTGAACGAAGAAGAGGCACGGGTTTCTCACTTTGACATGCGGTATGTACTTTATGTGACGATGGCGACGAAATTCGCTTTTGCCGTCTTCTTTCCTTTCCATCTCCTATTCTATAAGTCTTCTACTTCTCACTTCATGCTCTGTACAACATAGAGGTAACATAATGCATTTTTCTCTCGTCAAAAGTGAGAAAGAAAGACTTTAGGAAAAGTGCTCTCTCTCTCTCGCTGTTGTGAAGGACTCGGGCACAGTCGTCAGTCGTAATCACCAGTACGGCCATACGTACGAGAATTTTCCCGTACACAAGACACAACTATACAGTTTGCACGCTGAGGTTCTCTCGGTGCAAATGGCAGCTGAGGAGAAATCATCTAATTTTAGCACACTAAGGATCGCACACGCTCTGGCATTGTTCCCAAATAGATTCGTGTCACTATTGTTTTACATTGCGTCGAGAAAGGGAAAAACACTCGGAAAAAAGGCCTTTTACCCCTTTATTACATTTACTTCACATTACATTAAATGAACTATGTTGAAGAACCTTATTCTTCTAAGAGTCTAAGAGTAAAACAACACTTTCCTCCTATGCTCACATCTCACATGCTACTCATTCGTTTCATTATGCCAGTTTTTTGAACTTATTTACTACTATCTTAACTCTGTTTTGCACAGAGTGTTGTTGTATTATGCTATTTGCTATTGAACAACTCTCTTGCGACACCAATTAAACCTGGCTTGCCGTAAAGTGAACCGTAGAGTGTGTATATAGTAGTGCAGAAAGTATTTTATTCAAGGTAAACGGCTATTTACGACATGTAATGTCAATCCGACAAAGTAATCAGACGCTTAAAAACAATTCCACTCCTACGCAATGTTGTTTCTTGATGAAATTTTTCTTTCTTCAAAGTTGTATATGTAAGACGTCGTTCAAAATACATTCTACAGTTCTTAGCATACAATATCCTCAGAATCTTTGACAATTAAAAAATCTTTAAAACGAACCTGACAATCCTTCAAGCTGATATGACAAAAGAAGATTGGACATTCTACTTTACACTCAGTGAGTTTGGAAAACGTCTCATCGAGTCCAAACTACAGTGACACTTTTTGGGTGCACAGCCAAAATACTTGCAAGTTCCCAAGATTCTTCTAACTTGAACGACCCAATTTGATTTTTTAACGACTGTTGCTTCGTAGCCAAGAAGTACATCATCCGTGGACTTCCTCTTAAATCCTGATAAAAACGTCACCACAGAACAAAAAGAACTAGTGTCAAATTCCCCTGTAAATGTTTGACTGAAACCTCTTTGTATTGTCCTATCTACACTTAAATCAGATTTGAACGACTTTCAATCTGTACCAGTTTCAATCCTATTTCCAATCCTTCGGATTACTTCTATGAGCTCTTACGTATAATAGCAGTTACAAGTTACAATGTAATCTTGTAAGAGTACTAAATGTAAGTCAAAAATACATTCCGTAAGGTAAAGATTGACGAGTGATAAAAGCATTGAGATTTAACAAGAAGGAATCTTCAGTATGCGTTTCATCTTATTTTATGTTGCCAATTGAGCATAGCGCGGGGACATGACAAGCCAAAGACGTTTTTTCCTTGACAATCTCTCGTGTGTTTTCCCAAGTTTCATCGGAAGAAAGCTAAAAGAACGGAATACGGAATAGTAGAAAAAATCAGCCTTCGTCAAGTTCAGGTCTGTAAGAAAATGCTTGTCAATTTGTACTGATTCAAACAGAAGGATCCTTACAGTGTTGTGCGAGTCGTGCCACGTGCAAAGTGAAGGAGACTATCACGATGACTGAAGAGAACTTGTAAAAGTTGTGTATAGTTTTTGTAGGAAGTCCAGCCCTCAACTTGTCCGGATGGTCTAGTCTAGTCCGTTTCATTTTAGTGATGAGAAGAGGCAGACAGAAGACGCTTCCCGAGGGAGGCACAAACCTTGTCTCGTGTTTGTCACCGCAGAAGTCTACCGCACATTTTCACGGTTAACACCACTAAACATTTTCCTGGTTCTTGGTCTTGCATGTTCCTTTATACTTATATGCGCTCTCTAAATCTCTCTTTTACTTTTTGAATTCTCTACACTGTCACTCATACCTATCCTCTCCTCTTATAAGACACGGGGACTGTGCTAGGCTAAAGATGTGCTGGCTTTTAAGTATATAAATTCTAATATCTTGTAGTAGTCGTTGTATAAGTCCTACTATAGTTATAACATACATTTAGTGTCGTGCAATGTCTAAATACTTAGTATGTAGTATAGTATCTTTTGGCTCGTGTCTCGTGTAATCCTCATAGGTAAATGTGAGACGGAGACGAGGCCATAACTTTGTCGAACTAATGGCAAACAACTCGTGCCGTGTGTTTCGCACTGCGTTGCAAGTTGCAACCGACTGTGACAATTTATTAGATGTGTTTTTTTGCTCAAGAAACTCAATAGTATTATGACTTACAGTGAGTCATGAACACGTCCACATGGATTAGAAATGAAGCGAGAATTTATGTCACGGCATTTATTCGGTTATTAACCAATGTCATAAGGGAATTCGACCATGAGCTACTATACTACAGCTAATACAACAGATTACACACTCTTATCACGATCACCAAATCTCGCGGCAATTCATTGACATTTTGCCACGATGACAAGATGGAAACTGTTTATGTGTATTAGTAAATAGTATGTATTTGTCCTGTGTTTATTTGTAGAGTTTAAGCTTTCAAAAATCTCACAAATAGAAGGGAATTTGAATTGCATAAACTGTCAACAACATCAACCAATTGCTTTTTGTCATATGGTACAAGTGCTCTTTTGATTTAGTGAACTTCTTAAAGATGATCTTCATTGATTTTTCTGATTGTTGAACAGGATTTTCTTTGGAGGGCTCTCACAAGAATAACGACTTTCAAAACTTTCCCTTAACTCCTGCTCCGTTTCTGGAATCTGTCAAGTACAACACGACAGTGTTCGTGGGGCAAACAGCTTACCTTCCTTGCGTCGTGAAACATCTGGGTGACAAAACGGTAAGTAAAAGACGCACTTTATTCATTGAGTCATAAAGTCATAAAATACTCCCCCTTCTACGAAAAATGTATAGGGTTCATTGAGACACGAGCAAAGCCACTTCAATGGATTTCTCAATGTTCTTCTTTTCTTGTGTGAAAAAAGTAACGTAACGTAGTAATAGTTTCGCATCCATGCGTTTCTTTGAGAGGTTTGAACTTGACTGTTCAGATGGGAAATGACCCTATTCTTCCTTATATTTCGTCTTGAAAAATCAAAAAAGGGAAGGACAGAGTTATTTATGTCCTTAGTAGACATGGGGTGACAGTTAGTAATGCCAAACACGACGAACCCTTTCCGTAGTCCTTCCTTCCAGTTCCAGTCGTGTGAAGAAGACTTTTTTTCACCGAGGAATTCAAGGTATTTCCATGCCTTGCATTTCATGTGGGGTAATTGGATAATTTCTCGCTACAATGGCCCTCTTCTTCTTTTTTTCATCGGGTGATTCTATGTACAGGGCACGTTAGCTTAGTGTTTTACGGTTTCTTTCTTTTTGTGGCTCTCTTTTAATAGATATGGTGACAAAAACGTTCATTTCACACCTTGATGATGCTAAATTTATTTGTGTGTAAACCTCTAGCTAACAGTAATACGTAGTATTATATTTTTCCAATGAATTTCGATTTTAGGTAAATACAGGCACAAGGCACCTGAATTTTTCGTACGCTGATTTAATTAACTTCGCCGATCCTTACCATAAACTAAAGGGCATCAAGTCCATGTACATGGATGCGTCTCTAAAAGCTCAGTGTAGATATATAAATGTACGAAAAGCTTTGTGTGTTCTGTGCATACGTCTAATAAAGACGGGGTTCTATTGAAAACTGTCTTGAACGTACACTGCATGTCATTAATCATTACATTCAACCGTCGGAAGAAGCGAAGAGTAAGGAAAAGTTGATACTGCTTAACCGAAGCCTGTCCTTGTGTAACGCGTCAATATTTCAATTATGTGCACCCACCCTTTCGTCGTATTCATGAATATTAATGCCCTGATGTGCGTAACAATAATCAAGTTTCAGATTTGGTAGCACATATCAATATCTTTTTTCTTTTAATTGCCACTGCATTTTAGAAGATGCGTTGGCTCTGTCGTCGTTGATTTTATAAATCGTCAATAAGCGCCATGTAATGTCTTGAATACAAATAAAGTACGTGGATTCCTAAACATTTATTAAATTACAAGAAATATGATCGTTTGATCATCCCGTCATCACGGAACGCAGGAATACTTGCAAATTCTTTGAGAATTGTTTGCTTTTGTGTCGTTTATTGCGTTCCAGATAAGATTTCAAGGGTAGTAGATTAGTCGATAGAATTAGTACAAAATGAAAACTTTGTAATTACAAAGTTAAGTATTTTGGGAAAGGATAAGTTTAAGAGTGTTCTTCAAAATAGATGTTCACGTTTCTTTCTGCACATGATTATCAAAAGAGAAGAGTCGTAGTGCCTAGAGAAGCAAGTAAGGTTAAAATATAATTGCCCGTGTCCTATCGCAATGTTGAAAGGGTGAAAAAGGGTTCATTAAACGGGTTTAGAGTTTAGACTCAGACTACAAAAGGTTGTTGGAATCGGAGGAAAGGGAGTGATGGTGTCCTAAACCTCGTAATATGCAGTGTTCGAGCATAAAGCAGCATCATTCATTAATTTACACTGAGAGTCTCGAGTGAAAAATGAGTCTCGAATTTTCTCTTCGATCATTACTTATCACTTGCCACTTTTCCACCGCATGGATTCATTATGGAGGTGCCTTCACCGTCTTTTTTACCTCGCACTCCCTACTTTGAAGACCCAAGTCCACACACATATACACACATTTAAGAGCAAAAAGCAGTCTGAAGGAAATTAAGCGTTGCAGTTTGTGGCATAGGCACCAGCCTTTGTTACTTATCGTTTCTTGCCGGAAATGGGCGCACGGGTAACCTACTTCACCGACCCTTTTCACTTTCCCTACTTTTTTTCTATCCTTACGTAATTGCAAAACGTGAACGGTAAAGATTACATTCATTCTTCAAAGGAATTCTAAGAAAAAGAAGTAGAAGAAGAAGAAGAAGAACTAAAGAACAAGTCGGAACAGGGAAAGTTTCTTTATATTCTTGCCTCGCTACCTCTACCTGTTTACCAAAGTGCAAATCAGACTACTAAGGGTAGTCACACTCACATTTCGTTTTGGTACAGCTATCTATCGTTCTTTCTTTATTAATAATGTAGTACAATATGAGGGGCACGAAGTAATTTTTAAGTTGAGAGAAACTTCATTACCTAATAAAAGAAATTAAAATTTTGCAAACCTGCAGCGTGCAACTTCACTGTTGCATCAAAATGCTGCCCTAACCAAGTAAAAGTTCAATATAGACTATAGTTCAAGAAGTTCATCCGACATCATTGTTTTGTTTTAAAATGCCAGCATTATAAACTCTAAATTAAGTATTCTTTTAGATGCTAGAAAAATGCACTTTCAAACTACACAAACTTGAAATAACAAAAATGTGAATTTTTGAAGAATTCGCCTCTAACATTATGGGTACGTCTATACACTTCGTTTCCTCAGACAAAATTGTGCATTCAACATACAGACATCAAAGAAGATTAAATAGCTATTTATGTTCACTTTTCCTCGCTCTTCTCTCCTCTCTCTGTTATTGACCATCAATTTTTTTCACTTTGTGAGCCGACTTGACGATGTAAGCTTATATTTGGTTCTCTGTGTTGATGCACTGAGGGTGGTATTCCTTTACCAAGGGCCGAAAAACTGTTTTTTTTTCTCGGGCTTCCAGTTGGGTTCCACAACTGAACTGTGTGCATACTGCAATCTCTTCAGTCTTCGGTTCTCCCTGTTAATTTGCATCGAATGAAAAACAAACAGACTTTGAACTTTGAGGTGAATTACGTGCATTACTAAACTCGGAGCCTTTTCTCTCCTCGTCGTCTTAAGCTCAAGACGAAAGCGTTTGTTTACAATGGAATGCAGTTTGCTGCACATAATAATATAACGCATCATTTAATTCTTTGACAAGATAGTGCACTGTGCGCACATTTCGTCCCTTTTCAGGTTAGGTTTCATCGTTTCATGGGTGTTTACGAGTACAACATTAGTACAGTATTTTCGTTCATTACATAATACCAGAATGCTCTATAAAAGCACGGAGCGCCCTATACGGGAATGCGTAGTGTATGCCCCATGTAATGTACACATGAATGTTAATGAATGAATGCTTTAAAAAGCAAATACAACAGCATCCAAACATAAGAAGGCACAGATATTTGTACGTATCTGGACTGAAATGGATACATTAAATAAATATGTTGAACACAAATTGCATAGAGTATTTTTCAAAAAAGGTGGATTTGGTATTTGTTTCACTTGATACTTAATGTCGACTTTACTAGAGTTTGTATATATTATATAATATAATTTATAAAAATACGAAACGCACTATTCAACTAGAAAGAGCTTGACAAAAGAGGTGAAAGACGTTGAAATTTGAAACGCTATTATTTGTAAGACTCATTTTTTGATGTGGCTGCTATATGAATATTTTGGGGATACATAGTATATGTATAACTGCATAACGCAGTGGTACATTTGAATTTAAATGGCCAAAATTGCCTTTGAATTTACTGGAATGGAAGAAGATTCGGAGAAAAGTGAGAGAGACAAGTTAAAAGCATGCGGCGTGTCTCAAGGCCGCCAAGGCGGAATCCGATTAGCAGGCTCTTGAATCGATGAATCGGAAAGCGTTTACACTTTATGTTCTTTATGCAAAAATATACGCATTGAATTTTATTTGAGTTGGAGAAAGAGGGAAATAGTTAAAAAAGCGTGAACTGGGTCTTATTCTTCTGGAGACGTCATTGCCGGGCATTTCCCTTTTCCTCTCCATTGCGAGTGAGAAGAGATTTCTCATCCATCAGGCCCTTGAGGAAGAAGCCTTGTGTCAAATGGAGTGATGGCAGAGGATGCGATAGTTGCCTCTTCTGAGGTCTTCACTCGGAGATGTGTCCAACTGCCTTCAGCTTTCACAGCCGTAGTCGTGATAAGCATCCGCACTCACTTGCCGGTGACTTCCACACCCTCACAAAATGTCTCCTATTGTCTGCATCTATTTTCTCTATCTGCATCGCCATCACTGTGATAGGCAATTCCGCCTATTTAGTTCTTAAAAGCCATTTCCTTCCTGTCTTTTTCCATCTTCCGTCACACAATTTTTTCCCTCTCTTCAAGAAATATGACCCAGAAACCACAAAGTCAAAGACACTAACTTGTACTAAATTAACCACCAACTATATATCTCTCAATTCTACGTATATCATTAGTTCTAACTTATAAGTTCCAGTTCACTGTCGTCATTTATGAACACAAGTACCGCATTTTTTTATCATTTTTACGCAGTCTATGTTAGTACTCTTACAGAGAATGTACAAGAAGAAATCAGGGGATATCGAACAAGTCACAGAAGCAAAGTTAATGAACTGTGTGTGTGATTGAAATGAATTATCATCTTTCCCAGTCCAACATATTGATAGACTTTCGTATCTTGAACGACGTACTCCTTATCGTTTTATGATCTCGTGTTTTTTTTTGACGATCACAAATTACAATTATTAATGCATTTCGTAAATTATGGACATCAAATTTTATCTATTAGTTGAAGGTTCCGATTCTTACCACACCACAGCATGGCAAGACAAAACTACCTTTTTCTGCTTCTGAATTCTCTGAGCGTATGGAGTTGTGTCATTTATACTACTAATTGTAAGTTCTGAAAAGCTCATGGTGTTCTATTTTCTGCCTGATTGATGAAACATCTAAAAACCATTAGAAAATAGAAAAAAGGGTTTTACTGGTTTCATCTGTAAACTTTTGCATTTCCATATTTATGTGCCTCATGATGATGACTGAGTAAGCTGTTTACTTTCTCTGAAAGAAATTTCTGTGAAAAAGTTATTGATGGTAGCAAAGATTTGTCAACAAATCGATTCTGGCATGTTTACTTCTGATGTTTTTTTTATTTTGGTATTTTCTATCTACCAAACGACTTTGACCTCAGCGATAACCGCATACATTTAAATAAGATACGTTGAACACTTTATGATGAGAATGACCTATGCAACCTCATAACAAATAACGGAATCATTCATAAAATGCTAGGATTTAAATTTTCAAACACAAAATTGTGTCCTTTAGACTAGACATAAATGTTTGTATTTTACTACTCTAGATGAACTATAGCTAATGATATGAAGGACTTGATAAGGACAAAGATTCTCCACACTTTCAGTAGCAAGCGTCAAAAAAGGAATATTCGATTCATATCAGCGCTCGACACTATGAAATAAGAAATAGGAAGTGAGAAGTTACAGAAGTTCGGTAAAGTTGCAATGATGAAGCGATTTGTCACTGTAACAAAGTATCCGTCATTCGTGCACGTGCCTGTGGGTGAACCGATACTCCAGAGTTATGTCTCTCAACGTGTCTTCTCCGTTAAAAAAAATGACCCAAGAAGCCCAATAGAAGTGAGCCTTTTCAAGTCTTCAAAACGAAGGACCAAATCCCAAAGTTGTCCGTGCGAATGCAACTCGAAGGCATGTTCTGCGTCTCTTTCTCTTCCAAGCTACCTTCAGTGGTTCAGGAGACAACGACGAAGAGTGACTATAGTGCAGTCGACTACATTCAACGACTCAATAATATTGAGTTTCATAAATTTATCAAAAACGAAGCACATATATAGTACGATTGCACGTTGCACGTTTCTTGCAGTCTTTTTTTGACAAAAAGTCACAATTTTTCTTTGGACACAATCATTTAATTTTTTTCTTTCCTCCTCGGCCCCGATGTGGTAATTCCTCACGACTCGTTGGTCTTTTTGAAAAATCTCCTGGGATTTTGTCACTTTTCCTTTAAGACATGATCACCTTATACTCTATAGTCATAGTAAATAGAGTAATACACATTGGACTTGCCCATTACATTGTCTTATAATGTCAGAAATGTCGTGCAATGTAACACTGAATGTCGACTTGAGAAGATGAAGATCCATATAACTTTATAAGCAGAAAAAATGAGAATTGGTTGATGTGGGACTCATTTAATTAAAATTTAGGAAATAATATATTAGTACGACTGAATAAAATATGGTAAACCTGGTAATTTAGCAGTGCAATAATTCTGAAGTCTGGTACTTAGGGTTGAATTCATATTTGTGGATGTGGTTGACGATTGAGACTTTTACTGTTACGCTGAACAAGCAGACTTCCGAATTTCGGAATAGCAGACTTTTAGGAAGATTCATTTCTTGTCTTGTGTATACACGAATGCCATTCAAGATGATGAGCAGCTATTTACAGAAATTACCTTTCGCTTGCAGACAAGGGACACCTGGGTCAACTGGTCTGAGTTTCCACCATCACTGTATACATTTTGAGGATCGAGTCATTTTGGAACATTTGCCGTTCTTGACTAATCTTTCCGCCCTTTCGCATTCATTCAAAAACAAACAAATGGCAAATTTTTGCGAACATTTGCTGTATAAACAACTTTTTGAGTAGTTTCCACGCATTTTCCCAATGATTTGAGTTTGTAATTGCATTCTCCCACGCAGTTTTTTTTACAAGAGCAGCAGCTGCCTGTGTTGAATGTCATGCAGATGCGTCCAATGCTTATCTGTCTTGTGCCAAAATATGTCAATCATAAGTATGCTACACTTTTCGATTTCAATGCGTACACTTTCTGAAAAAAACTAGTATGTTATCAAGTTTTCAGTAAACGATAAGAATCTTTCATTTTCTGGTTTGTACAAAAACACACGACAGGAAACAGGGATAAGCCATCTTAAGTTGAAGAAAAATACTCTGATTATTCATGCATGCTCATAATTATATGACAAGAGGAAACAGCTGAAAACCTATTTTTTGGATAAACGAAATATAGGTTTTTTTTCTAACTAGATTCCAGCTGGAGACGTATTGCTAATACCATGAAGATTTGCACAATATGCAAAAACTTTTATGACAAAATTTTATAGAAGGCACAAATGGCTTTGCGTTTTTTATAGTCATAATGTACAAAGCCGATTCTGTGTTTTGCAGCTGAATTTTATTCCTTCCTTCGTGCCAATCTTTTTCTGGAGCCTACGAAACAACAGCAAGATTATCCTGATGTCATGACATTGACACAACTTGCTATCGGACTTACTATCACCTCTCATTTAACCGTTTGCTCCTTTCGGTGGAACTAAGCTTTGGGTGGGTGCATGCTGAAGGGTACACGTTGGCACTTGGCACCCAATATGTTGGATTTAGGTTAGGTTAGGTTAGGTTTGGTTAGGTTATAATGGTATACAACGACGCCACGCAACGGATTTCTGGGAATCACTTCCGAGTTCCGAGTCCCGTCTTCCTCGTTTATGCAATATGGGAAGGCTCCTGCATAGAAGGATGTAGTGTTGAATTTTATACTGTTCTTAATTTAATTTTTCAAAATGTTAAGGATATTAGCAATTAGTAGGTCGAATTTTCATTCCAACGAAAATGTGTGAGTTAGTTATTAGGCCCTCCTTCATTTCTAGATGATATTATGACACTACCTTTGACATGGTTATTGATACCTGGTTGGAAAAACGGGTCAGAGCAGTAAAAACAAAAGCTCGAGTTTCGGAATTTGTTTTATGCGTACACTAGTCGTGCTATAAAGCCTAGGAGATAAACACAATGCAATGGAGAAACACAAACGAAAAGCCTTTTTGCATGCATCGTCGCTCTTTTCTTTCTCTTTTATTATTGAAAGAATAAAGAATGGCAGTAGCATAAGCAACAACAGGAAATGATAATAGATGACCCGCTGCTTCAATCAAACTTCTGAGATTAAATACACGTTGGCATGAGAGACTTCATGCTGAGAACCTTTAGCACAGTGTTGACTTACCCGAAAGTAGATTACTATTCTTTCACATTTTGTAGTATACGTAACTGTGAAACGCTTAATTTAAGCTTACTTTGCTTGGAAAATAATAATCGCATTATTTGTCTGTGTTATCATTAATTAGACAATAAACACCTACACAGGAATTTTATTGTGTACAAAATTAGGATTACATTTCTGTATAGCACACATTCATCTCTTAAAAAGCCTTATATCCGTTTTTGGAACTTGGACTGCAGAAAATTGTTTCTTAAGTTTCCAATGGGGAATGAAAGGTCGCTGTCAATAGTTGTTGGAAATCCGTTGTCGAAGCTGTACAATTTTTCAAACAAGAACTCTACAAGTTTTGTTAGGTTTCTGGTAGGTCTCGTATGTACATTTTCCACAGGTTGTCTCACAAAATAACGTAGTACAACAAGCTACTATTTGAGCTGTTTTAAAAAATTCTTTTGAATTTGCAAGTTTCTTGTATCAACTTTGTCACGATTCACAGAATGGTAAAAGTTTAATGTCACCATCCACCAAAAAAGGTTTTGGTACAGTTGGAACGGTTTTTAAAAGAAGGGCTTGAGTCCGTGTTTGTAGTGCAGTTGAACCTATAAAATTTACAAGACTCCAAAGTAAATCCGAAAAGGAGCAAAAAGAGGCAGACTAACACAAGAAGCTTAAGTTTGTGAAAAGTCGCTAGCAAGATAAATGTCCCTGTACACATGCACACACAAGATCCTAGCTCTGTCATTTAATTTATTCAAATGGCCTTCAAGGTCTGAATTTTCTGAAGAAAATAGTTCTCCTCCCAAGGTTTTCCAGGCAGTTTGCAAAACTCCTTTCCCCTTAGCTTTGACTAGCAAAGCGTACCATATGAATGAGACAAATTTTGAAGTGAAATCCTCCAATATTTAAACATATTTCTTGTTCACCTTTTAGCAATTGTAGTAGTTCTCTGGCATTTTGATTTTTGTCGCACTAGGGTCAATGTCTTGTGTAATTTTCTTTTACCTCTGAAATCCAAGCATGTTAGAGAACTTTGCATGAATTTTTAACTCCAAAGTTCACCTGATGACTTTCTTTGCGGCGGCTCAATGGAAGTCTCTGACATTGCGTTCCAGTCTCAACTTTGTCCCAAGCTCACAACCGTACTATACATTGAATACGTTACACACACAGCTCCAAGTTTCCCATCTAAAGAATCCATTGAATAGAGTGGAGACCATGAATGAGCCGCACAATAAAAGTATACAGTAATAGTCTAATAGTAGTAGTAGTGCGTACTGTAAGGTTTACTGTATGCAATGAGCCAACGAGAGAAGTTGAAGACGATGAGTTCTTTCTGTGATGTCGTAGAAAGAAGTGGCTTTGCAATGCCTTAGCCTTTCCCTGGTTTTCCCTCATAATTTATGTAAAACTAATGGTTACTTGACAGGTGTCTTGGATCCGACGCCGAGATTTGCACATTTTGACATCAGGCAATCACATTTACACGAGCGACCCGCGCGTATCATTACTTCGGGAAGGGAAACTCCTCAACTCTTGGACAATGAAGATTGTCTCCATCCAGAAGAAGGACGAGGGATCTTACGAGTGTCAAGTGAACACCGAGCCCAAAATGACAGCCACTCTTCACCTCATCGTCCTAGGTATAAAAAAAAGTTTGTCTCAAAACATACGTTATGTCGCAAACGGTCGCTTTCATAAGTCAGCAACACATTTACCGCCTCCTTGTCACTTCACCACACTATATACAATATGTCATCCCCTCCAGAATTTCAAGGTTTACCACATTTTACAAATAATACTACTGTATATATAGTTTAACATTCGAGTTTTTCATCTTTGAATTTTTATTGTACTCGCACAACACGTTTCCTTTTATTGTCTATCAGCTCTTTTTTCTTGACTACGTCAATTTGAATGAAATTTGGTCCATGGATATTTTAATATTTTCCGTCCGTAAATATGGAGTATGGTAAAATTCCTTAGAATTTGTTCCTTTCTAAAAACCAATACGACAATAATACTCGAGGAATATTTTGCTCCATTTCCCATGTAGACATTGCAATTAAGAACCTGATACTGTTGATGGGAGACAGTCACCGTTTCGTTCTTAGCGTTGAATAGATTTGAAACAATTGTCACTTTCTACAATCCTTCGTTTCTTTGTCATTTGACAACAGTAGAAAAGGAAGCTGAAAAGTTGTCTAATTACGACGGCACGTGTTGACTCAGCTCGACTTTCTAAAAGCGACAGTCAAAATCATTCAGTTCAATGGAGACACAAGATAAAATCATCTAGGCGGCACAAGGGAAAACTCCCTTGTGGTATGGCGTGTGGGACTGTGTATACATTGTAAGAGAAAGTCGTTTCGGGTTTCACATCAAGTTCAAGGAGATTTCCCTGTAAGTCTTCAGCAACGGACAATACCACGGACGAAAAGCTCTGGTTGGTTTGATTCACAATAAACCATAACGTTTTAAAGAGACAAGGGACTCTTAAGGAGTGAAAAGAAAACGAAGTGTGGACTCATACAGTAAGTTGATATCTACGACGAGGCTTGCGTAAGTCTGATGTGCTCATTATTCTTGCTACCCTTTTTCAGTGGTGGCGCGTGGGGATGCGGGACTTTTCATAATGGGACAGGAGAAAGTACTCAGTCACTCAACGAGAGTTTGACTTTCACTTTCCCTTTCTTCCTAGTCAAAAACAAAAGATACGCTACGATGATACTGTCTCCAGAGCATTTCCTACAAAATGAGTCTGACTGTCGTAAAGACAACGAACCCACCAAACAGATACCCTTTCCCATTGGTTTTAATGCCAGAAGAAAATACTACCCTTGACACTGAGAGTTCCTACGCCAACTTTTCCAAGCTCATTCCTTGCCAAAATCGATTTCTCAGTTCGTTTCAATGTACTGCTTTATAAACTATTGTCCAGTTTTATTTCTGGTTCGCTGTATCTGTTCGTTACTAGCAGATTCCCTCTTTCCTGATATTATAATTCCCATAGTATGAATAATAGCATTATTAACTTACTGATGCAAATTTTTATTCTTCTATTTCAAACTTGACAAAATAGTGCAAAGTTTTTCTTCTTTGTTAGGCATCTTTTTAATATTCAATATCTCTATTTTTTTCTTAAATAATATAAAGTTTCCTTTCTGTGCCCTTACCAGTTATCGATAGCACGACGCGATTTTGCACGTCCACAAAATGTCCAATTTCAAAACATATTACATTCATATCACAACGCGACGCGTTCATGAGAATGAAGAACTTCAACTGAACTACAAAATTTATGCTGTCACCACAATCCACAAGAAATTGGAAAATGGTAGAAATGCATTGCTCACTCATTTGATTCGTTTGAAGGTTCCACAGAAGATGAAAACGGTGGAGGCGGAATAGCTATGGGAATTTTAGACTCTTCCCCTCAATTGGATTCAGCCAGTGTCACCAAGTCGAAAGGTAAGAATAGATTAGGTTTCCATTGTCCTTATTATGTATTTGCTCAGTTAGTTAAGAAAGGCGAGGGCAAATTAATGCAATCTCCTAAATCCTTATAGCTGTCCCGTGTGAATAGCTCAAGAAAGGAAATCATGTGAGTAAATTTGGTTTACATTTTCGCATAGCACTTAGAATGAGACTAGTCTTCCTACTTAGGCACATCTCCCAAGGCTTTCTCGAGATGAAACCGAGAGTCAAAAAGCCTTTGCGAGTCAGTAGCAATGATTAAAGCTCATTTAAAATCTCACTGCGAAAATTCTCGACATCACTTTCACCTTCTATTCATTATGTATCGTTAATCTTTCTAATGTCAACGACCTGGAAAGTAAATACTCTCAGCTTCTTCCTTTTCCCCATTTCTCATCAAATTCTAAAAACAGAAAGCTACAAGGGATTTGACATTTTATTAGCACTTCTGTCTACTGTTATGTTGTTGTGATGCGAAAATACCCAGACGCAACATTTTGTCAACTCAACTCAACTCAAAGAGTCACGGCTCACAACAGCACAGAAAGTCAAAAGTAAAATGTTGTAGTTGTAATTCTGTTTCATAATACCTTTGTTCCTGTAAGACATCTTCCTTGTTTATTTTATAAAACGTGCCATGAGAAAACTGCGTGGAACACATTGTTTTGTAAGTCTTAATCGCCTCTGCAAGTGCTTTCATAATATGCTTGATTTGCATTTGCATTTAGTCATCATTTAAGTCTTTAAATGGATGAGAAAAAGCGAGATTAATTTAGAATGGGCGCAGATGATTACCAAGGGGAATATTGACAATGACTGTGAGACACAAGTATGCACTCTTCTTCTTAATACAAACTGTCAAGCGAATGGAACGTTATAAACTCACTACTGACTACTATTACTATATATGAGTCTTCTTTTGCTTTCGCCATTATTAAATACAGTTAGTTGTGAAAGAGCCCGTAGCAATGTAGTGTGTACTACTACTGCGAACTACGAAGCCCAAAATTTATCTTCCTCGCCGTGGCAGCGTTGACTTTAGGTTTCACTCTCAACTCAAATGCACACTACAAGTCCGTCACGAGATATCACTTCATATTTGCATAATTTCCTTAGCATTTCTCTTTCTATTATCTAATTGCCCGGTTGCAGTCAGCTTGAGGAACTCTGTCTTTCCCTGCTGTTGCTCCTGCTAAGACTCAAGTGTCCTCCTTTGTCTCTTCTCATATAGTGATCTTGTAGGCTTTGCATAACTGCAATTTATACTTGGTGAAATTGTGTGATGTGTCTGTTCGTTCCTTCCATCTTTCAATTTCATTTGCGCATGAATTCCTCTAATAATTATACTTATTTGATCGCACATACATAGTCATTAAACCGTAAGGAATCGTACACACTCATTATTTTGCATGTTGGCTTCCTATCCATGAATTTACGTGAGGAGTACGTTACGTTATGGACAATGGACTATAAGTATTTATGAATTGCATTTGTTTTGATGCGTTGCCGGGAGGTGTTTTAATTTTTGGCATTAACACTGAAAATTCTTAAATATTTAGTGTTAGTTAGTCTCCACTATAGTATTTGCTGCTTTGTTAAGGAACGTGCAAGTTAATACTAATATAATTTCTTTTGAATTTTTTGGCTTAGGATACTACGAAGCTAAAATTTTGGGACCAGCAGTTCAAGAATTGGAAGAGGGGAAAATGGCGAATTTTACATGTATCATTGGGCACATTGGTGAAGCGCCGAATGTGACTTCTTGGTTTCTGGATGACATTACACTAGTGAGTGGTCGTGGTGGTCTGAGGATTGAGACGCACAAGTCACTCTACTCAACCGTGTCCACTCTAGTCATTGTAAACGTGAACCGGAAGGACGAGGGGACTTACGTATGTGGTGGTACGACTGTCCATCCAGCCTCTGTCACTTTACGCATCGTTCTAGCTAGTAAGTGGTGTAAGAATATAGTCTTCCACATCTCTTCCTCAAAATCAAAATTTTATACGTCCAGCCAGTCGCTGTAAGCTGAAAAGCGTAAACCTCTTAGAGTCTCTTAGAGAATGCTTCTTAAATTCACTCAGCTAGGAATGTCGTATATAAGCATTGGGACATTGTGAGCAGGACTACTAAAAAGAAGAGTTTTGTGTTTTGTGACTGAGCGTCTCTGGGGATGCGTGGTTTTTTGGTATGCACCCTCATAGGGATAAATGGCGTTTGTGCTCAGCGTAAATGTCCATTTGTTGGAGACGTAAAGAAGTCGTTTTAGAAGGGTCAGGTGCACATTCATAAATCCTTATATGTGCGTGAAACAATGCGTTTGAGTACTTGAGATCCTACGCACACGACGCTCTTCCTTTCTCTCTTTTTTTTGAGACTCCCTGTCGATTCAGCTTTAGAAAGATATTGAGAAAATATTCAACAAGAAGATTCCCGAAATGCCCTTTGGCTTGGTTGCTTTTTGCCGGTTTTCCTTATGGATCAATATGAAGCCGCACGTGCTGTAGCTTTTGCAAGTAATACTATACAAAGCTCAAACATTATATTCATGCGAGACACTCATTTTGGTGAGCAACAACAACATGGTGCAACGGAGAAAATGCAAACTGCTCGTATCTATTCTTGAAACTGTGAAATGTGCAAGAGCGTGTGTGAGTCTATCAGACCTCGAGTCCTTTACGGATAATTGATCACATGAGCATTTGAATGAATGCGTTTTCCCTCCCTCAATACCGGCAATAATGCACTTTCTACATGAGAATAACTTGTTTCGTTTCCTGTGTCGCTTATCGCATTTTGAAACAAGGCAATCTTTATACTATTCCAGAGTTTATTATGTTATGTTATGCGTGTGAATGTCTAACTCGTTTTGAGTGGAAGAGAACAAAGTTGGCTCGTTTCGTTCGTAACTATATTATGCAATATTAATGGAAAGTCCAAGTTTCTTCTTGCATTTTGGCTTTGAATGAACTCTACTGGCTACACATGCCACATGGCCCATTATGCAATAACAAGTACCATTTTCCATAAAGTATACGTAACTTAACTTTGAGTTAGTACAGCATTCCGCGGTGTATGATCTATGAGTCCATTTTCTAATTGGAGACAATGCACATTTTCACAATGTACTAATATTTCTTGATTTGCCCAGCACAGATGCCCCTCGTCTCTCGTTCCCTAGACTAATGGATATTTTTAGCTGTATGTAACTCGTTCAAAAAATATGAGTGCTGCATGCCAAGGCAAGGGATGAATCCTACCAAAAGCTGCACTCCAGAACAAAACGACATTAAGGCCTAATGCGTGGGTGATATTGGATTCTTTGTCTTCAACTGAAAGATAGCAGATAGCGTTTGTGTATAGGAAAGACAATTCCAATTCCCATATGTTTTCGAAGAGAAGATGAGCTTCTGTGTATGTAGCCCTTGGAACGGCTAAACTGCGGGGAGGATTTGTTAGTCGAGTTGAGGAGACTGTTTAGTTTAGACAAACATCAAAAAGGACAATTTCGAGACAAAACTGATTAACTTTCTCTTTGTTCTTGGAGTACTATTCAATGTATTAATATTTTTTTGCCCAGAGATACGCACTGTTATTCTACTACAGTATTTATCCTACGCATAAAACGAGACTAACGCTTTCTCATAGCTCGATTTAAAACGGAGTAAGTTTCATTCCTTGAGAAAAGGGAAAGAGAGCGGTTTGAGGAAGTAGATCATCATAACTGTCGAGAGGACAATGCGTCTCATCTGATAAGGGCAAAAATATGTGAATGAGTCTGGAAGAACGCGTATGCACGTGCTAACAAGGAATTCCATTCAAACTGCTTTATATTCGCTACGTTTCTATACAGTATCAAGCACACAGAGACAAAAAAACCTCAGTCGCTTTGCGAAATGGAATGAGCTCTCATTTACAACCTATATAATACGAAGGCAGGGACAGACACGAGACATTTCATAACATAACATAACATTACAAACGTATCACAATGGCAATGAAGTACTACTTTTGTGCGTGCGGAAAGAGAAAAGAGAGTCGTCATCCCATTTTTCATACCTTTACGCACTTTCGCCTTTTGCGAACAAGTCGTTTTCTGAACATGGGGCTCGGTTCATTACGCACACTGCTCAAGTGAACATGTCCCTTGATCTTGAGCCAAATGAGCTCTTTTTCTGAGAAAAAGAGGTGAATTGCAAATGTTGTGGACGTGTGCCATCTACATATGCAAAAGATGCTCGCTCTTTTCTCCATCAAGTTGAGGTATTAGCGTAAAATATCCTGTAGTTATATGCCGTAGCATTTTCATATCTCTTAAGTCGCACATTCTAACAAAACTGCAAGAAACCCTTCTTGTTTAACGTCTCTTATCCTCCCCAATCCTGTTCTCCTATCTTTTTTTACGTAGTAAGAATGTCCTTTCGCACACACTTATTTTACGTATAGTTGTTACGTTTATTCGAAAAAGAGANGTTACGTTTATTCGAAAAAGAGAACAGAGAGAAAGTACACAATGAAAACTTGTGCTTTTGTTAGCGTAGTCTGCGTTCTCTCCTCATGGTGTTCCAGGAACATCCCATTCATTTGTAATCCACACGTCGTCATAAGCTCGCTTCCTCTACTTATTATAATTTTTCTTCATCTCCATCTCTCTTTTTTTAAATAACAATATTTTCGCTTTGAAAAGCTCTATTTTTTGCACTGCTTCGTACCTATTATGATCCCTGTATGAGTAGTACTTTGCAAAATTTTGAGCAAAGGAGAAGATTAGAAAACTCGGGGAAAAGTTGTTTTTGCCAAATCTTCATCACAATTGGCAGAAAGGATGACGGTGTCTCCTCAACTTTGTACTTTTGCGGGATTTTAGACCTTGAAAAGTTTTAGTTTTCGAGACGGCTGCAAAGGATAATTTGATTAATGAATGCACGCCTCTGTAGGCTTATAGGCGCACTCGTGTTTAGGATATTTAGTGAGTCATATTGTGGTGTGGTCGTGTTGTGCCGAGTGGCACTTCATCCAACGACAGAGAGAACTGGAACTGTGTCTCATGTTCTTACAGTTCCAGTGAGAGTGAAACCAGTGGCAGACAATGGAAGTGGTGATGATGCTATCAATGGCAATCTCTTTGTACTTCAGATTCTCGTCACGCGAGTGTGAATGAGCTGGTGCCAATGGTATCGATTGCCAATTCTCAACGTCCCTGGGTCGCATCCTTTCGTCTTGGAGACTTTGACGGCCGGCACCAGCGGGAAAAGTGGACTCATAGCAAAGAAGAGATGAGGAACCAACTCTTGCAACTTCTACTTCTCGCACTACCCACGTTGTTCCTCTGTTGTCTTGGACTCGGTCCACTGCCACTTTTCCAGCTCCTCTTCACCAACCACGAACCCATCGACATCGCTTCCACATCCACGTGGGCAAACTATTGTGCTCCCAACCTTCTTGTTCCGGAAAGGACTACTAAACCTTCCACGGAGACACAATCCATGAGCTCCGCCATACAGGACTTTCACTCCTAGCTAATGGTTCCTTTCTCCAACCAGCCAACCAGCCTGTGTGTTCTTTGTGCCTACGACCATGTCGTAGTCGTAGGCTTCAAACACGTGTTTCTTTTTCATTTATTTTTTTCAGTACACGCTCATTTCCAACATATGTCGAGCAAACTCCACGACCTGAGTTGCTCAAAGGCAATCATGAAAAAATGAACATTTTCAGAAAATAAACATATTATATTACTTGTTACCTTTCACTTTCCCTCTAAAAACTTTCTCTTTGAGAAAAGCCTTTGATCATCCCACTTCTGTTTTTCCTAACCTTTTAGGTCGTTAAAATCAAGAAATTTCCAATTGGCTTAACAAAATAAAATGCCTGATTTGTCCATATTGAGACACACATCGCAAAATTACTGACTTTGAACGTGTACGGTTGAAATGTGATATTCTGACTTTTTTAAAAAATTAATAATATGATAATTGTGTTGATGTTGTTGACTTTTTTATGTAAATCAACCCGGAATATAATTACATGTTCATTCTGTAAAGAAATTTTTTTCTTGTTCATTATTGTTAATTTTTAAATTAAACTAGCTTAGTTGTAATGTGTACATTGTTTTTTGTTTCATACTTCCAGTAAAATAGTTTTTTGTACCGTAGGACATTGACGATACTTTAGAATACTAGAAATTATAAGAAAACACTCTTTATATTCGGTTTAGTGATCCAATTAAACATTTTTCTTTATATTTTGTTTTTTTACTAGTTTAGTTATCAGAAAGCCACTGAGCAGAATAATCACGTTGAAATGTGTCAAATATTTTGTAGATTTTTTTTGTAGAAAAATAATTATTCAGAAAATTTATGTTTCAATTTTAAAGCAAGTTAATTTGTGAGTGTGTATATTTTCTTTGCTAATTGATGGTGTCTGACTGTTGTTTTTTCTTTGAAAACTCAAAGAATAATGGAGTTTTCAAACTGAAAGTTTAGTTTTCTGTGGTAAGAAGACGATAAATAAAAATGGAAACGATAGAGATAGAATGATTTACGGCATGACCAAGTGACCTTGGGTTGCAATAAATTTAACAAATGTGTCACGTATTAGTCAAGGTTAGCACTGCTGTACACAGCTTCAGATGAAAATTGATCTATGCGAACTCGTAAATAATGTCATCGTCATCAGTTTTGAGTTTGGGAACAAGTCAGCATGCCAAGCTCAACGGCTTCATTAGTAATTATTAGTGACGGGACAGGCCAGCGGTTCCAATTCCAAGGAAGTTGAAAGTGATTCGAATCTTGAATCTATACGATGTGGTATAAAACCAATAGCAGTGTATAGTGCATACTTTGTATTAACATGCTAAAGTTTGACAATATGAAAATAGTGCGATATTAAATAGAATTGAGTATATAAAGTATTGCATTTTCATATTGCGATACGACGCGATGACGATGACAAAGCGGAACATGCTATCCAGTGTACATAATATCATAATATAGCTGAAGGAAAGAAGAATCAAGACAAGCAAAGCCGAGGAAGAAAGAGGGAGTGGACTGAATGGAGCGAGAGCTGCGAGACCAAGACTTGAGAACTGGAGAGAAGACAAAAGTGATGAATTGCATCACACATCCTGGTATGCTCCAAGTGGAAATCAGAGAATCCGGGTGTCAAGTGAGTTGAACCTATCTTAACAAATAATTAATGGATTAGCTCGCACATTTAAATTCGGATGGGAGACGACAATATATATCCCTACTCAGGAAGTCGTAGAAGCTCTTTTTGGTTTTTGGATGTATCAGAACGAGCATTCACACTACGTCGTTTATCAGTTTGCAAGCAAATGTTGCCTGGACTCTCTGGTTTTTGGTATAAATCTTGGTATCTTACGGTCTCTTTTAGTCTTTAGTGTCTTTCGTTGCGTACTTTGCGACTTTGCAGTAGAGGAAAAGTGAGGAGAGCTTTATACTTTCGAAACTGCTCATCGGACGACGACGAACACAGGGGCAAAGTGTCTCACAAGACTTGCTCTTTGAGACGGCGCTATCTGAGCTCAATTCAAGCGTGCTTTCTTGTTTCTCTGACATCTTCGACGGAAAGCTCCCTTTTCGTAAGCCTATTAGTCCGGACGTGCCTTGTCTATACAATTAATCATGACGAGGCCTGAGACTATGTGAAAAGAACGGGGTCAAATGTCCCCAGTTTGCCCTCGCATTCGCGTCGGAAATTAAATCTAGCATACATCGCACTCTTCTAGTATTGTTCTCAATGCTTGAAAAAATCAACACTTTTCCAGTGACGACGTGACCAGAAAATATGATTGTTTCTTCCTTCTCGCTTCTACTAGACGATTTTTTTGTACTTCAAATTGATTCTCACGTTGCCCTATTGACCTGGATCAATTCACTTGCCTCCTTCTCTTTCATTACGTAAATATCAACAGATACACCGACGTCGACACCTTTCCTCCAACATCTTAATACAATAATCAGTCACACGAACTAACTTTTCCATTATTTCCCATTACCTATATTAACCTGCCCGCCCAGAGTATACTGGCAAGTGGAAACCTTGAGACTGGAATAGCAGTGTCTGGAAAACCCTAGTTGCAAAACTCTTTGTCTCGCCAACGCCACCAAATAATGCAGCGTCCCGAACTTTTCTCATTTTCTAGAAGGATTGACAAGGATTGGCACCTAAAGTTACATGTAATTAAGTATACATTATATTATATACGACCAGTCTTTCACTATTGCACAAATCCTGTAAATAAATATATTAAACCACGGTTGCAAAACCATGAACCCAATCATGCGTGGTTTCAAATAAATAATATATAGTATGATGCATTTGCTACGTACATACAATATAATATACAACTTTTAAACTATTTATTAATGTAATGCAATGTGCAGATTGCAGAAAGATTTCGTCAAGGTAGGTGACGGGGTGAGATGCAATTCCATTAGCTAGTCGAAGTCCCGTCTTCGTTGAGCGCATATGCGTAATGCATTGCGTATCCTAAAATTGACGGTGGGAGAGCTAAAGGTTGACGTTGGTTGACGCAGAAGAAAGCTTTTTGAGATAATTGTGACGTTGAAGTCATAGGAGGGATCAGAAATAACTGTGGCAACTTTTCCTAAATCCGTAAAATGCTAAAGATTTTTCACCATTTTGGTTTCTGAGGATTTGGATTAGGGCCTGGATAGACGTTTGACTTTGAGTATAGCGTATGACGGTTTATTTGACTATTCTTATGTATGTGTTTACTACGCTTGGTTCAGGAAAATGCTTCATTTTTGTATTCACATAAAAGCGGGTATTTTCCCTGTATTTTCAGCCACGCCACTTTCCCATTTTAAAAAGCCATCTGACACTATTTCAATTCATTTTCATATTGGATGTAGGTTTATATATACCCATTGATAATAGACTGATTCCAGGAGTGAAAGCACGTTGGAAATATAAAAATTTGTATAATACATGTACAATTGTAAAACGATTTTTAAAATGAAAAAGTTAAGCGTGGACAGGTACCAACACAAAAGTAAGAACTCGTAGTTAGTTATAATTCACAAAGTAACCCAGCTCTACTGTTGTGAACAAGTATTATGTAAAAATGATTTGCATAAATACGAGTAACTTGAAACACGCGGAATTTTTTGGACTAGTGGTAAACTACACGTACGCTAAGTGCTAAAAATGCAGAAATGCTATGTAAGAAAGGAAAAAGTAATTCAGCTTGTGAGGGAATTTGTGAGGGAATTTGACAAACGCAGACGGCGCTCACCGAAATGTCTCGAAGCCGAATTCTTCTTTTTATTATTTTCTTGCTCTCGCTTCGAATTCAAGCCACCTTATTTGCACGTGAAGATGAGATTTGCAAAGGATTGTTGAAAGACCCTGGGGACTTAGTCTTAATCGCATTTCCTACGACTTCCATACATCAGAAGGGCCAAGTCTTGTAGCTTCTACCTTGCAGAAGAGACGACTAGAAACTACAGTTCTCCCAAAGATTCTTACGTTCCCTCCAGGCTGGTGACTTTAGAGAACAAAAATATGGTCACGACTCACTCACAGCGATGACGACTGAGTCAAAGGATTACAATTCTCATCCTTTTTCTTTTTCTTCCGACTATTTTCTTCAGCTGGGGAAGCAGATGAACGTCGACTTATGCAAAGTAGCTAACAGAGAACTTGTTCTGTGAAATGAAACTTGGTACGCATTCACAGGAATTTCTGCTTAATTGTCAATGACTTGCATTTCATTAACTTTGTCACATCTACGAAAAAAAGATCTTCATTCTCCATTTGTTTATTATGTCCCAAAAATTATTCTCAAAGAACAATACGACAGTACAGATCACTAAATGAGTTAATAAAGTAATGCACATGCTATTGTTTGCCTTTCTTTTTCCAGAAGAGACAAAGAAATCAACAATATACAAAAAACGCTACAAAAAATTTAGTATTGTATATGCTCTGTCTTACACAAGTATTTTTGTTCTTTATTTACGCTCAAGATGATCGGGATGGCAATGGCAATCTTTTATGGTTGTGTCCGCATCCTCACACTGAAATAAAAAAGGAACAGACAGTTTTTGTTTTCCTTTATTTTAAAAATGGCTTTGGGACGACAGAGACAACATTCTCGTTCAAGTTTCCATGTGGTGTAGAGCACGGCGTGGGCACATGAACGGGGCTAATTAGCCATCTACGTTGGTCTCCATTACTGCGATGCAAAGTACAGATGAAACCATTGAGGCAGTTGACGAATACGAACTAACGTATCAAAAGAACTTGTGGTCCTCATACTTCCACTCACTTTAATGCACATGTTTCCCCTTGGTTTTAGGATTTTAAAGCCGAGGACACTATAAGCTGTAAACAGTATGGTGTATTATGTTCTATAAGGGTATGACTTTAGAACGGAGAAAGCAGAAAAGCTGCCTTTGGGATACAAAGACGTATTGAACTTTCTTTGAATATATGCAAGTCCATCCAGTGTTGAAATGAAAGGACTGCAGTGCACTGCTGACTGCTGTAGCTGTGGTCTAATTCTCTTTGGCGAAAGGAATATGTCGTGTATTTTATTAGCGGATGTGAAAGTCCTTGCAAAAGTTAGAGAAACGCATAAGGCAAAACAGAGCATAATTTGATCCTGTTGAAGAAGAAGCGGAGTAAAAGAGTCTTTCCCCACCCAACAAGTCCAATTAAACTTTTTGAGTCTGAAACACGAGTCCAATTAGCCATTAGGAATTGCAGTACACTCTCTCATTTTGCGATACAACTTCCTCCAATTTCCCATTTGCCTTGTCTTGCTCGTCTTCTTGTATTCCTTTCTTTTTTGCATATACAAATTCGTGCAAATGTTTGCTCAAGACTTTCTGTCGCAGCAGCTCAACCAGCATTTTTCCGCTTTATTATTGTTATACTGTTCTATAGACTTTTGAAGATATTGTTTTCTTTCTATTATTCACAGGCACTTCCACGAAAACACTCGTCCGTTTCAACTTTTTGTCATATAATAGCAGTATATTATATTATATTTTATGCTTTTCCGTTCTACTAAACTTTACATTACCGTATCCTCTTCTCTGCTCTCACTATGCTTATAGTAACAAGCAAACAGCCACTTTTATATCTTTCTTTTGCCTTTGTTCATTTTACATGATATCATCCCTATATTCAATTATTATCACAAAAATTGTCAAGATTGTTGGAAAGCCTACGGTTATCTTGATCCATGTGCTGCTTCGTGACTTGCTGACGGCCGAGTCGGGACCTCCAGACATGGTTTCCATTCCTCCTTGTCCTTGTTACTTTTCTATTGTGTTTTTAGCTCTTGGAACTGCCAATCATGACGACTATATACCTACCTATACCTGCTTTCTAGTCACTTTCTGACATCTTATGGTGGTTGTTTCCAATGTTTTCAAAACTATTGTGCAGCACTAGACAAACAAGAATGGAAAGTAGAACAGTCTTGCTTTTAGAACACAAATTGGGCCATATTTATAGTTGTAGTATGGACGCAGACATATGGAAATTGTGTAATGCATATATTATGTGATATTTATATGGAACTACGGAAATACCAAAGACAATTGTTGGGATAAAGAGTGAAAGCTAATGCAAATAAATGAATTATACAAGAATACAAATAATAATACTTCGTCTCAGTTTTATTTACGCATTCCATTTTCTTGGGTCCTTTTTCCAATGCTAAAATCTTTATGCGTGTTTGTTTCCCATTTTCCAACAATCCCTGATTACCTACGCAAAACCGTCAATCCCGAGTCACAAACTGACATTATCCCTGTTCAAAAAAGTCCCCCTTCGTTTCTTATCTTTTCCATGCACTTCAGGACCTACTAACATTGGATCAAACAGAACTGACTTTAAGTATTATTAATACAAGTATACCATACAATATATAGAGAATATACATATTTATAGTGGAAATAATACAGATTGCATTAACGGTCATTATTTTTTTGACATAATATGTATTACATTACACTTTTTTTGCACACAAGTATTTGTATTTTGCTTTAACTTCCTTTAACTTTCTTCCAGGAAAAAACTCTTCAATATTTTTCGCAGTCTGGTAAACACGCTTTGTCATTTCCATCTTTTCAAATAGTGACATTTTTAAAATTTTGCGAAGAACATGATGCTGTTTATATGCTGTTTTCAAAACATGTCTTTCAACACATATAATAGTAAATTGTAATCATTATGATGATACACACAGTACAATTATTTGAATACTTGGAATGGGTGTTCATGTTTACGAATATATACTCAAAAGAAGCCCACAAATAGTGTAACTAACTATGTAGACATCAACATTTTAATTAGTGAAATCGAAAACACATAAAACTACGCTTCAGGAATGATCATTATTCAACCTTTAAATTAGTTGTAGTATAGGATACAAAGGAATTTGGATTCAGACAAGGTTACAAATTTGCTGCATTATCGTAATATAGCCTTAAACATTTAACATGACACGAAATGTAGATGGTGACGATGAAGATGATAAAATGTTTCTTCGGATCATCCAATTGTTTGCCATTTTCTTTGGATCCAATGGCAAATAAAAGCGAGAAAATACATTGATCTCAAAAACCATTTTCCTTTGTCAGTATAGGTTTTCTCCTAATGTATAGTTAAAGTTACGAATTCTATACTAACTAATTTAATTACAAATAGAGTTAACGAGAAAAAAATGAGAATAATACGAATTTTGCACACACATTTTATAGCCGTAGTACTATAATATATACGTTACCGAACTGTGGCATATTATCTTATGCACCGTTGACTAACTCACGAGAATAATTGCTACTCACTCACTGAGAAACACTTCGTACGAAAAAGCAAATCATGGTCTTTTGGTAGACTATACAATGGTAAACACACTATTGAACTTGGATCTATATAACAACCTACAAATGCAATATTTTCTAGGATTGTGTGTGTGCTATAATTTATTAATTTATATAACACTTTCGTTTTCGTCCTAACTATACACGTGGAATACACGTAGCTCATGTCATTGCTACCATAGAATTTTTGTTAAGGAATTCTTTTTCCCTACGTACTTTAATCTTAAATGTTAAATTTAGAAGTTTAACTTCTCAATACTTTTATATTACGTCAAAGTGTCACATGTATTCAAAAGATATGCTATGTGATCTACGCTCGTTCCATCTTTTTTTAGCCTTTCTTTGACCTGCTGACTTTCGAAGAAACTTATGAGTCAATACAGAATGTTTCCGGATCTTTGCATACGGAATCCAGACAGCAGAATTATATTAATGTTGGGTCCACGAGTCTTTTACTTTTACAATTGGGAAATTGGGAATGATCACACTTAATAGAATTACGCACAGAGAAATACTGTAAAACTCCACCTTCTTTTGGGTACTGTATGTTGTACAGCGTAAATTTGGACAATAGTGATTGCTTTGTCAAATCATGGGAAATTGTGATGATACAAATATATTAGTCAATTGTCGGGACAATTCCAAATGTCGGTCGACAACAAGGGACAAAAGGTGGCATTGAGACTTTCATGGAATGAGGAGAACACATTGAAGCACCATTTAATGCCTTTGGAATTATGAAGTTGTAAAGTTCCAGTAACTCTCTAAAACTGTATTTGAAATTTTGACATTCTTCAGCCACGCCACGTCAGGTTGATCGCTTGCACGGATGAAGATCTTGGACAGCATTTTTAATAGTAGAATGAACCGATCCGATATCACAGCACGCCGTCTAATATCAATGGGTGAAAGTAGTGGAATTTTTTGAAGGAGGTCAATTGATTGGGATAGGATACTAACTTTTACCGGTTTCACCTTTATAGGAATCATCGTAATTGTTTCTTGAAATTTGGCCTGTTAAGAATTTACATTAATCTTGAAATATATATAGTTAAGGATAAGTTTATTATTTTCTTGTCTAAGTTGCTCAACACAAAAGGAAGATTACTTCCTTTTTCCTACACGCAGTTCATGACTTGTTTAGTAGAAGCACAAGAATGTAAATTACCAATTGATTGTTTGATTTGTTTTCTTGCTTGTCGTCACAGCAGAAGTATCGTTCATCTGAGGTTTTTGACATGATGTTATCACCTAGTTAAGAAATGTATCAAAAGGATGACGGACGTGAGGGAAATTGACGAAGAGAACGTGGAGGCGAAGCCATGTTCACCATGCTGCATTGCGGCCGGATGTTCCCCTATAAAAATACAAACAAGCAAACAAAAAATTGAGACAACGCTTTTCGGATTTGTCAGCAACAATATTTACAGGAATTCTGTATTATTTTTTTGGTTTCCTTAAGGGGATGTGAAAACATGGAGAATCAGTCAGTGAGTAGAGTAGCGTTAGTGTTGCCATTGCCGTGTAGTTGTACAGTACGTAATACCGGTTTGCCTATTACTCCATCGCATGGTCCTAGATCCATCACACTTTGCACGTTTGATGCTTCCGTCTGAAGTAAGAATGCTAAGCTGAGAAGAGAGACGCTCCTCTCTTTCGCAATTCCCGTGTGGCTCAAACTCAAGTTTCCCACTCAAGGCAAAACTTTCACCTTTGTACGTCTCTTTTTTTTATTTCCAATAGAAACTATGTCTACGCAGCAGCAAAGAAGTGTGTCCTAAAAATTTTGCAGCGTGACGGCAAGTTCATAAATTCAATTTAGTTACCAAAGCATGGCTTCAGGGAAAACTTTTAAAAAGAAATATCTACTGCTACTCTGCTTTCTTTTCGCCCATCAATGCCACCTTGCAAACCAGAATCTCCCTCAACTCGTCCAATTCCTTACGGAAACAACCTATTGGACTCACAACACTCACAAGGGATTTGCAGATTTCCTCATCTTTGTATGCTTCTCATTTTTGCTTTCTTCGCTTTTGATTTTTTCTTCCAAAGCTTAACTTTTGACAACTAAAGCTAACGTTTTGTTTGTTTCTCTGAAAAAAAGCACACTGAATCTTAAAATTTACGTGTGCTTTCCATGTGTCGCACACATGAACCGAGACAATCAATGACGACGTCCTTACGCTACTTTCACTTTCACGTTCACCAACCTAAAAATATCCAAACTCCCTACTGAGTTCTTAATACTTCACCACAAAGCTGTTTAACTTGCTATATATAGTAATATAGTTTTCTATACTACGACAATATAGAGTTTCCCTGTACCTACTTAACTGTACTATATAGTTAATATCAATACAAATACAAACATCTTATTTTCCTTCGCCAAATGTCAATTGAACTGCAATCGCCATTATTTTGCATGCAGACTGTCAAAATGTAAACCAGTGCAGCGAGACGTGAATAAATAAATTTCCTTGTGAATGTGTATGTGTACACTGCATTTGCTGAAAGGCATAAATTTAAGTTGAATGAGAAAAGTAGTGGTTGACGAAACGAGGAAATGGTGAGTGGAAAGAGAAGTATATCTCTCTCCTGTTGAAAGGTTATGCGTACGAGGCATAAATTATTTGGTAGACAGGACAGACGCTTCAACCCACAGGGAATTCTCTTCATCCGCATACAAATGCAAATGCCCACTTTACACAAATTCGGTTCTTCACGCAGACTGACGGACGGAGTACGCTTCACTGTTACTGTACTACAAGCAGACAAGCACACCTTCACCTTTTACGACTATTGAACTAAACCTGTATATATGCTTCCAGTAGACTACACAGTACGCACAAAGGACATTCCATTGTAAAGATTGTAACACTACTACTTTGAGTACTTTGTCCGTGCTCTCTGTTATACGTCATATGCCACACGAAGCAAATTCTGTTGAATAACTTTTGTTAGTACAGCACAACATTCAAACTGATTCGCGTGTAGTGGGAAAATGTGTGTGTTCTTTACTATATGCTCACGTTGAAGGGTTTCAATTTTCAATCCAAAAGATGTTCATGGTAATTTCCACTTTGTTGAGCAAACCCACTCAAATGTAATTTGCTCGTTTGATTTGCATTCAAAATTCAAGTCCAAAATGCTTGTAGTTGTCCTTCATCCATAATGTAATCAAAGTAAAATAAATTTAGTCGATTCGTCACATTTGAGTATGAGTATTAATTCTAAAAGTCTAACTAATAAAAACGGTGGAAGTTGCACGAGTCTTTTTTGTTTATGAAATGAAAACGTGAAGCAATATTTTTCATTGTTATTCCTTAAATATTTAAGTTCACGTTGTATGCAAGAAGAAGTAGACAAGAAACATATATATTGCTGTATCAGGAATTGATTATTCTTTCCCAACTCAGATTTTGTTGCTCGTACACAAGACAAAACAAGAGAAAATGTGGAAAATGTTCCACAGGGACTCTTAACTTGTCTCTTTGGCTTTGTAGACAAATGGAGCCGCGTCCTGCATAAAGAGCAAGTTTGGATTATCGACAAATCGGTTGTGATTTTCACGCGAGTGTCGGTGTACTACTACGAATTGAAGGAATTCCTATGAGATGCTGTAAAAATGGAAAGTGTGACTTGGACTCGAAGCAGATGGATTTGTAGGGAAAGAAACAGTTTAATATTTCCCCAGAGTCCACATGTAGACTCTTCCGGTACTGTGCATAGTCAAACCGCTAAACGTGGACAAGTGCTAAAAAATTGTCAATAGTGAGAACGTGTTTTATTTCTCTTTTCACCCGTAAGTCACAATTTATGCCACCTTGAGAATAGGATAACCCACGATTGAGAGTAGGCATAAAAAGGAGTATGGACACGGGTACATGTTATGTGATGAAAATCCGACGTAAATGTTTAAGGGCTTCTGGAGTATGTATTACAAATGGACGAAACACGGAAAGGTGAGAAAAGAGCTTTGGTCACCAAACGTTCAAAAGAGGAAAAATGACCTCAACAGATGAACAGATTTGTGACTTACCATTGACGAGAACGTGGACCAAGACGCTGGCTTGCTGAGCATTGGAAGGTACACACGTGTAGTTGCCCGAGTCTAAAGCGGCGGCTTTGGTGATGACGAGTTTGCTTGTGGTTCCAGCATCCGTCTTCTCGGTCTCAAGACTGATGCCCCCACGGGGAGAGTTAAAATCGACGATATTTGAGCCATGGTACCACGACACCGACCCCGCGGGGTGTGAATGAATGTTCACCGAACATGTGAGACTTATCATGCTTCCAGTCTTCACGAACACATCGTCCGGACCCCAAATTTTTGCTTGTGCCTCTGCAAGTGTTATAAAAGACAAATATTGACAAATTAGATTCCCATTTTTCATCCACATCCACAGGATTTTGATTTATTAGAAGCAAAAAGTACATCATTACTATTACATTATAGGAATTTATTAACTATAATACGATAAGAATGATTATAGGTGCATATCCCGTGCTACAACAAAGTAAGCAAAGTTGATCTAGTAATGAGTTAGTGTATACTCTTACTCTGCGACATTTCTTTACAGAAAAGCAATTCACGCACAGAGAATAATTTACTACAGCTTTTAATTTAAAGGCACTTTATGTTTTTTTCAGAAAAGGAAGTTTTACATACCGACGACGGACTAGAGAAAAAAGTCGGTGCGTAGCGAAAATCCTTAGTGATGAAAACATTGCGCTTCCTTGATCATTAGCCACAACAGAAGCGGGCAATTAAAGCCAAAGCATTTAGCGGAAAGCTTAACGAGAGGATTAATAAAAGCCACTGAGTGAGTGAGTTTCATCCTCGACTAACAGCGAGGGACTTGCAAAATGTTGTGTTGTTCTATTGCACTCGTGGAATGAAAAGATGCTACGCTACAATTTTAAAATGCTTGGCTAAACCTAAAAGACATGTAAACTTGACATTGAATGGAGATGCATGGTCCGTTCACAAAGTGAAATGTTGCTGCCGTTGCACTCTTTCAAAAGTGAAGAATGAACCAAGTGCCCTTTTCACTAAAAAAGGCGGGAGAGTAAGAGTCGCCAAACAGAATCCATTATAGTACTGTCTGTTTTTTTCAAATCTTTTGTGTAGGAAACTTAAAGTATATAACAGAAGTACTGTGGTATATTATACACCATGCATCCAAAATAGTAGTAAAAGTAGAGAAAAGTAAACTTGCTCCGACGAGACAGAAAGAAGGAGTTCCTGTTTCTCCGTGTCTGTCTGGCTTTATCACGGCATTCGGTATTTTCTTCTACTTTTGTATACAAGGACGAACGCAGTACGTATATAAATGAAGAGAGAGATACAATACTTAAATAGGGATGATGTTGCAAGGCGCTTATTGAGCAACGTAGTTTTTGAATTTGAACTGTTCGAACTGCATCATTTTATTGGATCCTTTAGACTTATTGGTGCTGGAAAAGGACGTTCGTAGAATAGAATCAGAGTTCTCTGGTACAACGGAAAAACCACGGAATGTTTTTCAGGTTTTATAGAATGGTGTCTCCTATAGGATTTATATATGGAAACACGGAGGCTTCAGCGAAGTGTGCTGTGTATAAACAAAATAATGATTTTGCTTCCTTCGCTTTAGAGATTTCAAACAAAGCCCATTGAGACACGCATTTTCAATGCAAAAAGCCCTGAAGAGGAACTTCTACGCTGATGGCACCCGGATTTTGTGTGGGTTCAAGCCAAAAATCCAAAAATAACAATTTCTTGCGTTCGAAAGTCAAAGGGAGTGCAGAAGTGCGTGCTTCCAAAGAGGCTTCTTCTAAGTCTTTTCTCTTGAATGTAACAATGAACGAATGCAAATGCAGCTACATTATGGAAACCCAAGGCTAGGCTGCTGCATGCTACAATAGTACTCTTATTTCATTCATTGATGAAGGAAACTGACTCCGGGAGGGATTTTCCAGCAAACGACGGAAATCCAAATCAACCCGAGGGGAAACCGGGCGTCAAGTCCAGACTTTCCAACTTAATTAATTTGTTCTCTTCTAAAATTATTTATTGTACAACTTTTTCTTTTTTGAGCGAAGTAGGGAAAAAAACTTAAGATGCTCCAACAACGGAAAAAGAATGAAATAAAGTATTTTTCCTCTTCTTTTTCTACTTTGATAATAGTATCTACATCTGGAGCGTCTCCGCATCTTCACTGTCTTCTCTCTTTTATTTAGCTGATGCTCCAAAGGATAGAAATTATAATAAATACTAGCAAATATTAAAATTACAGCAGTGGTGTTTGTTTTTAGAAAACTGTCAATTTTTTGACGCGCACTAAAATTATAGTACACTTGAAAAAAGTAAATTGTATTACACTTTACCCGGATTTACTGGGATAGAAATGTTTGTATTATAGATTATAGTACTAGTCACATTACAAATCTTGTGTTAAAGGTGTGTTTTCTTAGAATTGTCCTGTAAGAAAAATAATGACAGTAAAAAATCTCATTTTTTTGGAGTGAGAACAATGAAATGTCCAAAAGACGTGGGTTTCAAAATGTAATAGTTTCAGCAGGTTTTTACTTTGTGAAAAAAAGTTTCTAGGAAATTTTCTTTCATTTTCTTCTTACCCACTTTGCCCATTCCCTGCTCGACCATATAATCCGAAAGCCTTGGCTTGAGCTTTGAGTAAAATCCTCAATTCCCTCGAGCCTCGTTTTGCTTATGAAGCAAAATGGAGAAAATATGTTTTTTACCTCCTTTTCTGTTGCAATCGAGGTCTCCAGATTATACTATTGTGAAAGCACATGTCCTCCTAGCTCTTTCTAGTATCATTCCTTCTTACACAAATATCACACAAGACAAAAAGGCGGAAGTGCAAGCGTAAAGTGCTCAGCTTGGTCCGCAGGTGTAATAAAATTTCTCATTCATAAAATGCAATATTGGGAACATTTATCGCGTGTAAAATTGCCCTCATCTTTTCCTTTTCTGGGTCTCTACGAGCATAATATCTTTACAAGTATAACCCTTTTAGTCTCCCACATAATAGTAACTACTACGTGCCTTTTAGGTATCACGCAATATGCTATCGATATATTAATATTAATTTGAAAGATACAAAACAACGGATATTACACGCATTCCAAGAATTCACTACTTGTGTCCTATAAAAGTAAAGGTTCTTTTTCTTGAGGGGGTCCGTCGGGCTTTCCATCTGTAGCGACACGATCGTAAAAGGGTAAAAAGTATGAATTATAGAGATATAATACTATGTTGCTGCGATTGTCTGCAATCCACAGGGACTCTGCTGTTTTTTTTACTATATGATATCTTTCTGTTATTGTTGCACACAAAGTTTATATGTTCCAATGTGTAATGTACTGTAATGGAAGTAAATGTGTGTACAGGATCATAAGACCATCCCCTCCCTAGTCACTCCACGTTTATATTCGCCCTGGGAAGAAGAGAAAGTTCATGTATTTCGCATTTACTTTCTTCAACCCCGTTTTACAATAACTTTATAATGCTATTAATGCGTTTCGGAGCCATTGAACTTATACTTTCATACAGTAACCCAAACTCGTCATGATACATGATACTGTGTATAAATAGCGTGGCCTTGATGTATTAACTTTTGTATTGCATTATACAAACTAAATAAGTAGGGCAACTTTTGCAAAACATTTCCGTTCAGAAAATGCGTTCTGTACATCTGTACTAGGCCCATTATAAGTTGCGTCATTTAAATTGTTACATTAAATTAATAGACGTTAAAAAGTTTTAACTGAACAGTTTGAACAGAAATAATAAATAGGTTGATTTCAAAGGTGAATTGATTGTGTGTTCTGTAGATTGGGAGAGCACTTGTGTACGTCAGCTACTGTCTACTGTGTGCATTATTGTTGTTTGGGAAAATGACTTTATAAGCCTATTCAGAATATAGCACGTTGGATCATCTTTTGCGCAAGCATAGTTTGTATTTTCAAGAGAGAAATCCCGTTTGGACTTTTGTGAAATGCCCATGGACGCTGTAAACATTCCGAACACCGAGCACACATGGGAGACAGTGAGTCGTTGTCTCTGTGTCTGTGCACAAGCTGTAATCTACTTTACGATGAAGTTGACGTATCATGTACTTCCCAGGGCTCACTTTGAAGCTTTACAAATGCATCTCAAGGCGGATTTAGCATCTCAAGAGTCCCTTCGCGACCGCTCTCATCCCACTCAACATACATCAACTTGATAACTCGGGCATATGCACACCACCACACCTTAGTAGTCACACGTCCCTGCCACACGCGTCAAAACTGGCGATATGAACTAAGATGTGTTATATAGCAAAAAGGACGAGTGTCTAATATTTCGTATGAATATGTCCGTATCTCAAAATCTGAGTCCATACTTTGTGCAGTGTTGTGTGTGTAGCTGACACATCCTGGATATTTGATACGTTCTTTCAATCTGCTTAGATGACGTGCTCTTCTCCAAAAACACGGGTGGTGAAACATACGGGCTTACCTGACTTACTACGAGTACTACTAAAGAACAGTACAACAATAGTGTATTGCGAATACCGTCTTCCTGAAAACTGAAATGTAAGCAAAAGCACTGTTTTCTTGTGCACATTACTTAACACCAGCGCAGAGATGCTATACGGATCACAAGTTCAGAGATACTTCCGCATGACCAGATCCTGAAGAAACTGGACTGATATATGCACACGACTGAATACTTGCATGCAATAAGTCATACATGACGACGACGTAAAATTTCACGTTCCTTCGTCTCTACGCTCAGCTTCCTTCCTATTTTGCATCACAAAACTCCTGAGCAAGTGCGTAAAAAATGGAGACAAGGTTCCGACGTCGCCGTTCGCCAAAATCTGCAGGGATAAAGAGTGCCTCTAAAATGGGATTATTGTTGCGGATTTTTTTTCTTTGCCATAGCATTGTAAAGAAGCAGGATGCACTGAGACATGCTTTACGGTATCAACCCTAGTGCCGATTGCATAAGAGTAGCTCTCACTTATAGTCTATCTCACTCAGTTCGTCATGATAAAAATGTGGTTTCCGTCAGAAGAGCTTTTGTATACTTTACTTATCTATTCTATAGTACTTGCTACATGTATATTACTATATGAATGCTACGATTTCATAATACTATGAATCATACAGCGTGGTGACAATGCACTAAACATGACTCATCTGCTTATTTTTTCTTAGTCAGTCGCCTTAAATTTTCACTACGAAAGTAAAAGAAAGATGAACAACTTGCTATAATTGTAAAATGTATTACTCTTGGTTGCAACGCACGAATTGCATTTATGTGACATTTCAAAAACTGTCTTCTGATTCTCAGAAATCTAAGATCTACGGATATGCTGCAGCAATTTTTAAAACATGACTGCAGTAGACATAACAGCAGCGTAGCGTTAAACGTACTGGATGATCCATTAAAAACTTCTATTGTGCTAATTTCATATTTAAAATAATCGTTCCATTGTAAATTTCTATACGGTATTCGCTACATCGTGCAAGGCAATGTCCGAAAAATCCCGATGAAATGAGAGAATGTAATACGAAATTTAGGTAGGAACGATAAGTTTTTAAAAATGGAATTAGCATGTTCACGTTTGCAAATGGGTCACAAAGTACAAGGCTAGCAGCAGCGGCAAAACGTCATTTGCTGAAGCTCAGCTTTGACATACTAAAGGGAAAAAGTGAAAAATAAACCTTTCGAGGGCCTAGTAGAATGGATGCCTTGTTCCGAAAGCATTTCTCGATCTGTAACAAAGAAAGCTCTTCTCAAAATTGAGTTGGAACAAAATGTTGTTTCCAATGTCGAATCATAAACAGTAGTTTATTTAAGGTTAGTTGTTATTAATGTCAAGAACGGAGAGAAAAGCTTCTCATCACGTATTAATTTGCAGCATTCGTATTACAATGAGACAAACAAATAGGATGGCATCAAGTCAAGAGCCACTCTTCCTCGTTTCAGAGTGTCTGCCTACTTCAACGAAATTTCGAAATCATTCTGTGATGTGCTGTGAACTTTTAAACGTTACGCTTTTACAATTCCATCCAGTGCAGTTAACACGTGCTCCCTGGAGAAGAATGATGGGAATGATGGTTGAGTTTGATTGAAAATGATCATAGAGTACTACTTGTGACAACATGACTATATTAATTAGCAATGTATTATACATACTACTACCCCAAAATCCAGCATTGTATTCTATTTTCAGTGAAAAATTAAAGATGAAGTAAAAACGTGTCTGTACAATCAGAATGCTTTGCATGAAACGCGTGCCTCACACTATATCCTTAAAATGCGGATCTACAAGGGCTGTCATCTTTGAGTGGATTCTATAGTAAAATAGTATATTATAATCTCACGTGGTCTCGTGGCCTCGACACCCATCATCAACTATGTAAAGAATATGTCACTGCTGGAGGCAGTTGATTCTTGCTTTTGTAGCAGACAAATGAAAATAAATAATACCTGTTAAATGTCCTGCTTTATCTTAAAAATATAATGCCAACTGAACTGACAAAATTCTCAACTCACTGATAATGCAGGTAAAATACGCACAGAATCGTTCATTTAAATTACTATACGATTCAACATTAAACATTACCATTAAAATTGAATTAAAAATTGTAAGTGAGAATACAGCTCGAGACAAATGAGATAATTTGATAAATGCGGCAAGCTATATGCTTTAGTCAAAGTCGAAATCGAAAGAGAATTTTCATACACTTTAGTATACGAAAAATGCAATTGCTGTAAAATAAGGCTTTTACGTCTTTACGTGTAGTGTAAAATAGGAAGTAAAAAATATGTATGGCATTCTTTGATTGAATTTCCTATTAGATTTTTTGCTTTAAAGAGGAATTGCAATTTCCAATATATTACAGTAGTGAAACAACGATAAATTACGTAGGAAAACGGTTCTCTTGTATCTTTTGCGTATTTGTTCTTGATGGTTCCTTGCCAGCGTTTCCTGCGCCTTGAGGCTGAGACAGTAACCTCAGAGGAAAGTAATCGTGATAAGAGGTTGGAAGAGCCTTTGGCTCAAAGTCATGTTTCATAGAAGCTCCGTACAAACAATGCACCCGTAGTGGCCGACACTCAATAAATTATCAGCTTGCGTGTTCCTGACTGTGTGTGAAGAGAATAGGAATGTCGTGAAAAATTCAGGAAAAGTGCCTTGTCCTTTTCCCGACCCAACACAAGAAAGTCATATTGGCCACTTGCAGATGGTTTCGTGCCGACGTGAAGAAGGCAGACGAAGATGCAATTTTAGACGTTGGAGAGACGAGGAAACGAGGACGTAGCTCTTATAATCAATACATGAGAGGTAAACGGAATAAGGTAGTGGAAAAGGGTACAGTACGTTTGTTGTCTCAAAAGATGCATGCACCCGTATGTGTCTGTGTTTGTGCGTGTTACTCTTCAAAGAAGAAGAGAAGAGGAGGTTAAAAGTAGTTTGAGTGGGAGGTCAGTTTGCACACTGTTATGCTACTTTGCCGTGCACTACATGGAAAGTGCAAAGTTAAAATGTGTCTACAGAAGAACGCCACAGAAAGGAGAGAAAATAGTGAGGGAAAAGAGTGAGAAAAAGTGTCACTTTACTTTGGTCCGTACCTTCGACGTTCAGGAGCATGGCCATGTTCTTCTTTGGCTCGGTGTTCACTTGGCACTCGTACACTCCGGCGTCTCGCTTCTGCACATACTTGATCTCCAATGTCCAGTCATCAGAACTCTCTGGATGGATGACGGCGAACCGCGCGTCTCCCGTGAAAGTGTAAATACTTGACGTCAGCACGTGCAAATCTCGTTTGCGAATCCAAGAAACCTGTTCAAACACACAACATAATAATGTTTGCTTTAAACGCCTATTTCTTTGAAATGCATAATATTGATTCTTTTAGTAACTATTTTAAAGCTGTAAAACCAAATATACTGCTCACAAAGGGCTCTGAAGTGATTTCAGTAATGAAAGTTTCAGCAGCTAAACCCTTTGAGTCTCTAGCAAACGACATCATGCGCTCAATGGGCCCACGTTGGGGTATATCAGTTACACTTTACACATTAGGTTTATTTAGATAAATATTGTTTCTGAGTGAGGCTATTAATAACTGATGTAACGAGCAATGCCATATATGTAACGTAAATGATGGCTGAGTGTGCAATGCTTTGAAGAGAGGAATAGTGAAAGTCGGAC
>JABASF010000202.1:41278-55686 GCA_019776145.1 Harlomillsia oculata | reverse complement strand
CCGACCGAACCGCTTACTATGGAACGAGCTGTTCAAGTTATCAAGGATGTTTTCATTTCTGCTGCTGAGCGAGATATTAAAACTGGTGATGGCATCATGATTAAAATCTTAACTGCGGATGGTATCCAGGAAGAACTCTTCCCTCTGCGTGCTGATTAGTTCTTAGGTGTATTAGTAGTTTCCTGTGCAATTCTAAAAACTGATACTTTAATGAAACTTTTCTAATTGCTCGCAAGAATGGCAAAGGGGCAGATTTTCATTGAATAAAGTTTAAACGACTTGGAAATTGCTTGCTATAATTAATAAATTCATTAACATACTGAAACGACAACACATGTAAATATTACAGCAGACATCAGACATACGATACCTTATAGTTATGTAAGAATGTGCAACTTTATGCATTTTTGTACGTTGGTGTAATCGGACTTTTAGATGGTGAATGACAACGACTTTAGCAAGCATTCTATTGCAATTTTCAAACATTTTTATTTTTTTGATAAAAACGGTTATAAAAGTGGTTGTAAATGGTTTGTTGAATAGTAAATTCAAATTGTAAAACGAGTTTTATTAATATGCATTATGTAATGATAACAAAAGAAATGCTGATGGTAGAGTTAAGAAGAGAAACCTGTTTTTTAAAAAACATTTTAAACTCGTTCTCGTTGTTCATTCAGTTTCCCCAGGACAGAGGAAGCTGACGATTTCCCAGCGCCGCTCATCATGGTGGATGACGGACTTGTCACATTGTTCGTATGGATAACTGCACCAGAACTACAATAAACTGCACCGCCGCGACTGCGTTGTTGTGACTTGTCCATTGAGTTGGTGTTCCCACTTCCAGTTGACGAAGTGGCCGTGAACACATCACCTGGAGCATTTTCATTGATCATTCATTTGTACTCAATAGAAAAAGGTTAATTGGAAAAAAGTAGCAAAGATATCAAACCAAATAAAAAAAGCAAGCTGCAAAAAAAATCATGAAAACATTGAAAGTTAATACGTTTTATTAGTATTTTTTACAGTACAAAAACACACTATAAAATAAAAATAACACATTTGTACAGTACAAAATGAACCCAAAACAATTGAACCAGATTAATATTAACTAAAGTTAGCTGAATTAATGGGAATTGACAAATTAACCTGCTCATTGACCTATTAAAACATGAAATTATTTATATGGTAGTGATTGGTTGGTTATTAATAAAGACGTATATTAAGCATTACTTTTTGAGCAAATCATAGTAATTAAGAATGGTTAAATTAGTAATTTGTTAATCCATTTGCATGTCATCGACAGTGTAGGGATTGCCATCATGCAAATGAGTGATTAGTAAGCTGTCACAAGACTCAGCATTGAGTTTCCCTTGAAGTCGATTGAAAAGTCGGGACTCACCAGTGCGCAAAGCGGAAATGAGATCGTCAAAATCCGACGAATGTGTCCCACCATTGTTACTGACGAGTCCATTGTTTTTAGTATCAATGGACATGGACGAATGAGAATTGTGACCGATGGATCCACTGTGACTGTTTGTTCGGAGACTAGGCGTTTGGTTGTTGGAACGACGAAGCTAAATGAATAATTCAGAATTAGTAATTAGTAGACTACGCTATTATTATTATTATAGTGACATGATTAATGCGCTTACAGTTGCATAATCAATGGATTTCATCATTCCTCTCTTCTCTTCATCTTCCTTCTTCCTGCGACTGCTCTGGTTGAATGCATGAGCTTCAGAAATACTACCTAAAAACTGATCCAAAATACTGAAAAGGTGTTCTGGAGATGCGTTTTGTCCGCTTCCAGTCTGAGTGGCATTCCCGCTCATGCCAAACTCGTCAGTTGAACCTCCTCCTCCCAGAAAACTGCTCACACTGCTAGATTCCCCGAATAGTGCGAGTGTTTGTGCAAATTCGTCCTTCATACTTTTGAAAAGTTGTTCCACTTCGTACAAAGCACCGACAGCAGAAGTACTAAATTCCCGGACAGACGGGACGAATCGGTCCATCGTCACCTCTTCCGTGACGAGTTTTCTCTGGAATTCTACTTCCCTTGTCAAATGGTCCATTCCATTTCGAAGGTATTTCATATCTTTGTCCAGCTCGATGAGACTCACTTTCGCCGCTCCTTTCACGTCTGACAACTCCTTTTCAATCTGGAGTAATCCAGGCCATTTCAATTCCATTTGCTCCGCAAGATAATTCATAAGAGTCACATGCCTTGCGATGTTTGATTTGGTGTCATTCAGTTTGACCAATGAGGATAACCGGAAACCACTCGCGTTTCCTCTCGGTCCACGATTCATATAATTTCCTAAAGCAAGGACCAAGCTGAGTGTTTGCTTTAATTTCGCTGACCTTTTGACCTGCCCACCTGCTTTCACAACGGTTTGCATCCTGGTTCTACATTCTTCAAGAATCGTTCCGAATCGTTTCTTGTAATGAAGAACTTTCAAACGATCTTCATAATGAACTATTTTTGAAATCTTTGCCAAAAATGCATCCGGGCGTGCGAGAGAATCCATTTCATGTTCTTGAAGCAATTGCGCTTCGTCTGAAGTTGGAGTAAACTTTAACAACTGTTCAATCATGTCAAGAGGAAGGGTTTCGGTCAAATCCATGGACAAAATGAGTGAACAGATTTCTTCATCTGTCATTTTCAACTTGGAAAGCAAAATGTTACAATTCTGAGCTCGGCGGGAATCAATGACGCTAATGTACTTCTTTCCAGCGATACTTTGCGGTTGCGAAGTCACAATGTACATATTAGCAGTAGAGTTAGTTCTGGATCCTGGAATGTGATTGTTGGTGTCGCCGTTGAGTCCTCCTTCCTGTGACCCTCCGTGTGACGTCATCCTGTCACCATCCTGTTGTGACGACGATGGCAATGCGCACTTCTGATACGCCGAGAACAAGCGATCAATTTCTTTTAAGTCCAATTGTCCATAAATAGCTTCCTCGTCCATTGTATCCCACAATGTCCCCTGAACTTGATTCTCGGGTAATTTGGCCCAGTTGAAACTTTTCAGGGGAGCTGTGGAATTTGGAATGTTCCTCTTCCTTGGTTTCGCTACCATTTGAATTGGCAATGGTGGCGGTGGTGGTGGAGGACCGGCTAAACCTCCCATGGGCATTGGTGGTGGTGGTGGCGGTGGTGGCGCTCCGGAGGACGCAGATCCAGCCAAAGATACAGACATCAATGTGGAAGATTTCGGTCCGTCTTTTATTGACTGCACAGGACTTTTCGGTGGGGATGAGGGGTTTGACCTCCCTTTCGTCCTGGGAGGTGGCTGGGTCAACATTTCTGTACTGTTATTCGCCACAGCTTCCTCCAGACGTTTAATCTGGGCTTCATGCTGTTCCAAAGTCCCTTGAAGTCTCCTTTTGTCCCGTTCCATGTCATCCAGTTTTTGCAATTTCGTCTCAAGCTCTTTCTCTTTGCATGCAATGGCGGTTTTGAGCATTTTGTTCTCATTCTTAGCAACGGTGAGTCTTTCTTTGTAATTTGTGAGAGTTTCCTCACGTTCCAAGTCTTTGACTACTTGCGAAATGTCCAGTTTTGGCAAGATGACATGATCCCAAGGATTGGAATCGAATGACGTCACACCTGAAGAACAATCCCCACCTTGACCAGATTCATCCTGAATGGAACCTTCCTGTAAGACAATCTGCTGAATTAGACGATCGATGTAGGATCCAATGGTGAGGAGGCGGTCCACCCAAATTCACTGTTATTTTTAAAAAACCATCTTTAAAATTTAAAAAAGTCAGTTTAACGAAAAAATCATCCACTTATCCTGAACTGAACCACCTAAACTTACTTGGTAATAACAGCAAGTGTTTAAATATGCTCATCAAATGTTCATAGGCGTAGGAATGCGCTAATCTTGCTTTAATGATCCCGTACATTTGATCCGGGTCTTTCGTGTCGACATGTTGATCAAACAATCCAAGTTTCCTAGCAAATTCCTTTTCATCCCCTAATCGAACTTGTTCAAAGAAATCAATATGTTTGTCCAGTAATTGGTTATCGAGAGATTTCAATTTGACCAATATGGGTTCAATTCCAAGTAACAGCAATTCGTATCGAAGATGAAGTCTGAATTCCAAAGAAGTCTGTCCAGGACCGTAAGACAATACAGCATTCAAAAAGCTCAACAATGCCGTTTTGAGTTGTAAAATAAGCCGGGTGGAATGAGTCGGTGAACTTCCGGTTTGGAAGATGGTCGGTCCGTTTTTAGTGGTTGTGCATGTAGTCATTGTGTCCAAGATGTTAAGAATCGTTTGGAACCGAACCCTTTCTCCAGCGTAGACTCTCAAATGTTCCAGGGAATCGAGGACTTTGCGATGACCGCCAGGAACGAGACACACAGCTCCGAGAATCTCCAGGATGTCAACTTTGGATCGGATGTATGTGTCGTAAGCATCCTCAAACTGAGCTGGAGTTTGCAACCCAATCCCAGTTTGCCCCATGAACATTCCTTGGCCCCAGTTTGCAATTCCTTGGATGATGTAATTGATCGCGTTCGTGTGGGCCAACACGTGACCTCGACCTGTAGAATTGTTCATTAAGGATTTGACACATTGAATGATTTTCGGGTGATGATGCATCACTTTCGGATTGCTCAGTATCGTCAACAGATGTTCCAGTCCATTTAAATTGAGAAAATTGAGGACGAATGAATTTGGTTGGGTTCGAAGAGCAGTTTTGAGACTGTCGTATAATTTTACGGGAGCTGCCGTTGTGCACTCTGAAGGCTGTTTACAAAAATTATATTTAATTAAGCTTACTGTAATTGAATTAAAATAAGTTTTAGTCTCTAATTTGTAATAAATTACTAATTACCATCATATTTTGGAGTCTGTCTACATAATATTCTGGAGAGGCGCAAATGGACGATGGAGCTAATGAAGCAGCCCCAGGATAAATGACATGACCTACTCCTTGACCTCCATTGGCAACACCATTTCCAGATGGCTGGACACAATGGACAGACCCATTGGACGAAGATGATACATAAATCTGCCATTTCTTCTCAATGGGTAACCCAAGCATTAAATTCTTATTTGCAGAATTCAAATCGAGCTCATCAATCAAATTAGCATAATTTTGTTGGAAAAGGTCATAGTCGAGGTCAGCTGGTAAATCCATAGTGGCTTGATGCAACTGAACGATTTGTACTGGATTAGCCGTTGCATGCAAATTAGTTGCATTGCTTGCATGTCCATTCATGCAAACTGCACAGAGGATCGTTTGCTGAATCGAGCTCAACGCTTTCTGCGGAGTGGGAATGGAGTGGAAGAGAGTCTGTAGAAATCCACCTCCACTGCTTGTTGGGTTATTACCCGGGTTATTTCCAGGTCCGGTTCCATTAGGATTCGTTCCATTACAGTCTTCTCCTGCGTGTGACAAGCAAGGCATTCTGACCAGAGTAAAAAGCTCACTGGATCCAATCGACTGTAATTTTTCTCTCGAGGTTTTCAACCAGGAGGATAATTTTGTATGGCAACTAGGGTTTGGGCAAGGGTCACTGAGGTCACCCTCAGGTGAATGTAGGCAGAAACATGATTTTACACTTGTAGGGATCCTTGTACTTGGGATGCAGAAACACGTCACGCTCTCACTTGAAACATTTCGTCTTATGCAAAAACAGGTGTAAGTCGTGTCGGAAGTATTTCCGGTGCCACCCTGTTGCGTATTGGCACAGTCAAAAGGGGTGAGTAGGTTTGTGACCACATTGTCTTGCAAGTACGTTAAAACCTGTTCAAAAAAAAACAAATAAATTTTGAATCCCAAATTAAAATTCTGCACGTTTTTCATCCTCAAAATTATGCCTCTTCCCAGTCAAACTGTATTGGCAAACTTCAAACCACTTTGATCCGTATGCAAAACTTACTCTTGTCAGTTTCCCCATTTTTGTTAAATTAATCAATAAAACCAAAATTTCAGAATTTTCCAAGCTCAAAAGCGCGTTTTTGTTTTCAAGTACGTATAGCTCATTTCAAAATCATGCTGATTTTGTTTCTAGGTATCACTTTTTAGTATCAACATTTTAGAATTTGGCACTTGTCAACTTTTTGGCACATGAAGTAAAATTTCAAACGTGTATGACGTTTATAACACAGTCTCCAATGGAATACTAGAATCTATAATACGTAAGATTTCGAAACTTCAAGCAGACGAAGACGAAACTCGTGTTCAAAAAAAATGCATGAAAATATTCACATTTTCACAAAATTTCTCGCAAAGCCTTTCCTTTCTCTACTTTACGTAAAAAGGAGTGAACAGACGAGCGTCTGGGGTGAAACTGCAACTCGGATGAAAAGTACAGCTCAAAGCTCATGGAAAAATGCATGAAGAAACTATGGAAAAAATGAAATTCTAACAGTTAAAATAAATAAAATATAGCTTCGTTTTTTCAAAAAATGTCTATAGTATAATCAAAAAAATTAGCCAACTCGTAACTGTACAATGTAAACTGAGTAACAAAGTAAAGGCACACGCTCACAGTTAAATTACATTTAAGTTACATGGACTCTGAACGTGTGAATGACTAGATGCACAACAACAAAGTCAGTCATAGGAGAAATTTGGCTTGGAGCAAAAAAAAAAAGAGAATTCCAATTGCAAATGCAATCTCAATCTGCAAAGGAAAAGATCTACTCAAGACGTAAAAAGTCTCAAAGACTCAAGTCTTGGACTCTGCAGTGGATATGTAAGTACATGTTCACAAAGTACTAACATACATACGTATTAATGAATCTCAGTCAGACTCTCAGCATCTCTCTCAGGTGTCCAATGCACCTTCCTCTTCAGCTAAATCTCCTACGGACTCTTTTCCTACTTTCTTTTTCGCATAGCCAAAAAATCAAGTATTTTTTAGGTTAGCAGGTGAGCAGCCATGCAGTCCAACTTTTTTTTTTCAAGTGCTACGTCTCTAATAATCTAATAGCGAAGGATTCCTAAGGCAAAAGGCAAGTAGAGGCTGGCGGCTTTTGGTCATATCATCTCTTGGTGATGGGCCATCGTCCACTCTCCTTCATAACAGTACAAACCCATCGTACAAATAAAGGCACGCAAGAGTTAAAGGATAATGAAAAGGATCAACAACCCGTCCAACCACTTCTTAAACCACAACACAACGAGAAACCACTTCACATTGCCATTTTGCCATTTTCAATACACAGGCAAATGAGATTCGCGAAGAGATGGATTTTGAGATGGATTGTCTATATCCTCTATACTTACATTACATTATTATTGCTAATACACTATGCACGCATAAGGAAAGCCGGGCCAATTTGGCATAATGTTTAATAATGTCTAATGATCATAATTGCAATGGCTCATACCATTAGGAATTCATCTCATGACCAAATACGTGTCTAAAGTTGGTCTTACCTGTTGGAAAAGCAGTTTTTAGTTTTCATGTAGATAATTAATGCCAAATGTAAAATGGCAAATCACAAGTGGTGGTATACTTAACACTAAATGCATTCAACATTCCATTCCACGATCCCAGATTGAAATGTGTTATACGACTTTAATGCATCTTGATTTCTTGATGCTCATTTTTGAATGTGGTGATCACTGAATTGCGCTACGACGGCGGCAGTCGTGTTGGCTTCGGTGGTAAAGTGGCAAACTGGCAAGAGTATAACAGTGGCAAGTGTGACCACTTCCACACGTTCTTGTACTGATAACAACACGTCACGCTTCGCAAAGCGTAATGGATGATGTGACACAAAGATGACACAAATGAAGATTTAAATTGTCTGACTTGTTTGTGTCACTCAATCCTTGTGACACAACGACAATAAACGAGGAGGTTATAAAAAAAAAGTGGTCCTGGTGGCTTCTTCTTTCTTCTTCCGTGTCGTACTTGAATCCAAAACAGACATATGATTCTCGGCTGCCTGTCGCACTTTTGACATGTAATGCGATTGTATATTCGTATGTATTGTATTGATTTCCTTTTCCCATCCTCGCCCTCTCCTAAATGACAAAATGCTCTGTACTATACTATTTGCCCCATTATTGATTTCTTGATGGGGTCATGCGTACGAGAACGCAACGCACGCATTTCGCACGCACACGAAACAAAAGAATCGAAGGGTTGATCTTTCCTCCGTCCCTGTCTCAAGTCACCCCATGTAATCTTAAAATTAAACTGTTCTGCGCATCAAAATTCTGAACCAAACGTTTTCTTTATTTAGCACAGCAAAAAAAGTTGTCAAAATACAATACAAACAAAAACATGAACATTAAGCTGTAATAATTCTATGTTCAAATCACTAAGCGCATGAAATGAAAAACGTCATTGTCGACGTCGAAAATCTATTTATAGAGTAGTAATCTCTATGATTCACAAAAAATTAGCACACAGCTATGGAAAATGTTACACGTGGAATTTTCAATTCTAATCCCTCATCAAGCCCAAAAATGCTCCTTCCCTGAAAAAAACAGGCAAACAACCAATTTAGAATGTAAAATCCATTAACTACTGGTTAAATTGAAAAAAAATTATAAAGTGCTTTTACAATCGATCTTGTGTAGCTTCTGCGGCTGTTTTAATTTTGGCACTGCAAATATATTAAAATAATGACATTAATTCAATATTTAAGGTGATTTGAACGGAAGTAATAAAATTTTATAATACGAATAAATTTTTTGAGTGTAAAAATTGCAACAACTTACTCATCGTCCATATACATGCTAGGTGAAATAGCACAAGAGCGCAGGAATTCTGCTTCATCGACAGACAACTGAAATTATTAAAATGAATGTCAAAAAGTTGAATTTTATCTTTTAGACATTCTGAAAGTCTGAAAGACATTATAGACATGAACAATCAAAGAAGAGTCAGTTATTAATTTATTAACAACCTGTATATTCTTCAAGTTGAGATTCGTTAATTCCAATGCTGGCAAAAATTGATGAATGACAAACGTTGAAAGATATGGACGACAATGACCCGGTCCTGTCCTGTATTGCATTTCAAGTTGCAACACTCGTAAATCTAAATTTGAAAACCGATAAAACATTTATTCTACTACTGTAGTTTAAGTTGAAATTCTAAGAATGCAGATCCGATCATCGAACCCTTTATAGCTTGAATTTAAAATTGTTTTCGACGTACTTGGGATGTCATGTAAAGACGGAGCCCGTGGCGGAACAATGTTGTAATGTTGGCAAACGGGACATTTGTGATCATCATTGGGAAGGCGAAAGAGGAAATCTCCCAGTCGCCATTCTGGTATATTGTAAATCTTTTCAAAGTCACGGATCGCAACTTCAGTGACAGAGTCGCATCTTCTCAAGGAAACAAAGAAAGAGTACAATGCACATCCTCTTGCATAAAAATTCACCACGATTCTTTTAACATTTGGGAATATATCCGCCAGATTTTCCGGAAATGATGTTTCATCCAGTACATCCACGTACAACACTTGGAGTGACGTCATTGGTATGATTTCCACATTGTTCCAAAGGTGTTTTGCATTCGTGTTGAATGCTCGAATACCGTAATCTATGACAGGTTTCCCTTTCCGCGGCGGCTTCATACGCTTGATTGTCAAGTGTTTCAACGAAGGAAATTGACCAAAAAATTGATGATTGCGTACAGCAGTTTCATTAACTTTTAATTTGGTCAAGGTTGATAGCTCCGGGAAGAGAAACTTCATAGGGAAATAGATAGCTGTTAAATCAAGACTGGTGAGTGCGGGCATGTTGCTTATCATAGTGCACAGTTCTGTTGCAACGTCATTCGCCATTTCGATGGTTGTTTTCTCCGACGAAATCATGCAGGATGGTGCTACAAAATGAGTCAGTTTATCAAAAATTTGGTTGTTGATAGCCTTCAATCCATTGCATAGACTGACAGGAGCTTCTACAAGGTGTTCGTCCAAAAAGACAAGAGACTCCAGACGTTTGATTAGCACAGGAGACTGGGACAACTCCGTAAGGAACGCTCCAGTGAGTTGTCGAACGTTCCCCTGTACAGTCGGTACTGGAGGACTCCAGTGAGTCGCCGTATCAATCACAACCCTTGTTCTCCGTGTAAACATTTTTGGTGACAACACAATTGAAGTAATTGTAGTCTCATTCGCAAAGTGTGAGAGCAACTCTTCCTCAGGGCTGTATAAGTTGAATACAACTTTCTCCAGTGCTGGATGAACCCGAACATCCGTACGTGGTGGTAATGCCAGGAACCGGGGACTGTTCCTCTCTTCCCATAAAACTGGATCTTTTCCACTGATGGTGATTTCCCTCAACTTTGTAAATGGAATTAGAACTTCACTCAATCCAAAAACGGGGTAAAAATCTTCAAGACTGATACTCATTCGGGTCAATTGATCACCGAAAAGACCCATTAATCTTCGGTACCAAAACAATTGTGATGCATGCATCTTGTCCACACTGACTATGACGTGTGAAATCAATTGACTTGGAATCGGAAATCCTTCTTCTCGAGCAAAAAATATCGGTCTTGACAAGGGATGTGCCACGAAATCATTCATCCAGCTTTTCACCACGGATACTTTGGCTGGTTGACGAGATAACGCCCACATTCCTTCTTCGTCCCAAACTCGACAAACCCCACGGCATATTTTTAATTGTGCCACATTAAAATATGCAAATATAATTTCCAGAATCTAAACCAAAATTTCGAAATTCAACGTTCATTTTAACACAATCACGAATAGAAGGCACATCAGCTGACAAGATAAAAAAAATTCCAATTAAATCCGTACCGCATTCTTAAGAAGGGGATGGTTATGCGGTTTATACACAAGGAAATCTTCATCATCCGAATCAATAAATTCTGGAAACATTAATTTAATTTTTTTAAATCGCATCCGAGCATTTGCATCGTACTGGCTTAAATTCGTCGGATCTTCAATGCTCCTTAGCAGCTTTCGACCAGGACCGGGACCGGGACCAGACATTTCTGAAACGCCAAAAATCCTATTTAAACAGAAAAATCATTCAAATAAACGGTTAATAGTAATTTAAAAACCTATCTTACCGTGACGAGGTCACGAGAGGTCACTTGACCTCTTCGAAATCCTACTTTAAAAAATCAAATTCACAGTCAAACAGTCCAATCCTTTCCTTTCCAATCGTTTTTGGTGCTTGGCGCTCCTGTGCTCGTGGAACATTTTCCCTTTTGCCTTCTTTGAGTGAAATCGGACGCTTTCGTGTGCTTCCGACTTTGCATGCAAAATTTTATGATTCTTGAAATTGACCTGCATGAAAAACCAGAGGAAAAGTATTCATTTTTTGAAAAGATGCCCTTTTATTCAGTTTTCACATCAAAGACTAAAGAAGTTCCTGAAATGCGGAATAGCGAAATGTACGAAATGCACTAAGCACTAATCAATATTTATAGCCATTTTAGTTTTATATCATTTATTGACTATTGACCATTCAACCTCCCAAAACCTTAAACAAAAATTGCGATAATTCCATGATATGGTCAATTTATTAAACCGTGAGTGTCTTCATTATCGTAATATTTAACATTTGCATCTGATTAAACTGATTAGCATCAACTCAGGTCCTTAATTCATCATTGTTATCTTCATTCTTTGATCCTGTGACTTCAAACTTTGGCTAAATTCAACACTGCCGACTGCCACTGCACTTTGTCAGCAGTTTTCATTTGCAAATACTATAAAATACTCTTTATCGCCGAAGCGAATGACCATACTACTACTACGTCATATATAAATAACTATAATACTGAGTCAGTCACTGCAAAGCTTGTTTTCTTTCTATTAATAATTTAATTAACGTGAATTGGCTATTAATATTAAAACCATTGACAGGTGAGGCATTTCCTCACAAAGGAAATGTCAACCACTCTGTCCCCATATTGTTTTCGGGCAAAGGATAAAAAGATTTCTTCAAGCGTAGTTTCATTCAAAGAATATTCTTCAATAAGATTCGGATATGATGACTTAATTAGTTCCATTTTTTCGAAAAGGTTTTTCCAGGATATCGTATTGTCACCAATGTGAAATTTCACCATGTACTATAATCAAATGCAATTAAAGGTCACCGATTGAATTAAATGTATACATGATTGTATTAAGCAAACAAAATATAATACGGAAGGTTATATCGTTGTACTACACGCACTTGGTGGTGTTCTCTCAATTCGCAAAGACCGAAATCACTGCAAATTCGTCTCTGGAGTTTCATAATTACATTGTCGTTTGTTGAAATCGGCTCAAACATTGGTCTCAGTTTAATTAGTAAAGTGTAGCCTTGGCCGAACTTGGATTTCAAATGATCAGAGTTCCCTAAGCATTGTAATTGTCCATTGACCATTATCCCTAACCTCGTGCACAGTGCTTCACATTCCTCCATGCTGAAACAAATAAATGTCAACAAAATTATACTTGTTGTGATCAATAGATCACATCGACATGGTCGACGTTCGACATTAGATATTGTGTCAGCATTAGCTACCTATGCGAAGTCAAAATGATAGATTGTCCATTAGCTTTGACAGAATTAATAATTTCCCAAAGTCGTCTTCTAGCCACAGGATCAACTGTAATAAGCCATAATTTATTAAATTGGTCAATTATAATTTTTAATAATAATTAAGCAAAAGATAGTGGACAGACCTCCTGTAGTTGGTTCGTCCAGCATAATAAACGGTGGATCACCAATCATAGCCATTGCTGTGCACAGTCGACGTTTCATTCCTCCACTGTATTTGGCACATTGGACATTTGCACTTTCGAATAAATCTAATATCAAAATCGCTATGAAAAATACAATCCAATTACAAGTCAATTGGTCACGTGAAATTCTGTTTTACCCATGTTATGAAGCCACTTTTCAGTTTCATGCTGAACGCGATCCGAAGAAATGCCACGCAACTTTGCAAAAATGCGCAACATTTCATTTCCAGTCAAAACACCGACAATTCCATCGAATTGTGGACAATAGCCAATGGATTTCAAAAATTCTCTCCTTTTTTCTTTAAGGGAGTGACCGTTCAAAAACGCTTGACCGTTTGAAATGATCTCGTCAGCTGTGAGCATCTGGAAAGTAGTCGTCTTCCCCGCCCCGTTAACACCAAGAAGACCGAAGCATTCGCCATTGTCAACTGCAAAACTTAAATTGGAAACTGCAGAATGTGAACCGTAATTTTTGCAAAGACTGTGAACAATCAACGCATGCTCATTTTGACTTTTGGAAGCTACGATTTGGTCCACTCGCTTGTTTTCTACCTGAACGTCTTCATCATTCTTATCCGAATTTTTAAAAACATGTTTACGCTTTTTGAGAATCGACGAAAAGAACTTCGTGAACACACCCATTTCAATACCTATCAGAATCACTTTGTACACAATCCCCATTACAAACATGTAAGTTAGTTCTTGGCCGATTTCTTGGGTAGGTTTGTATTTTCCAAACGTCGCGTCGGAGATCGGAATCGAAAACTGTGTCATTTCGAGTGGATGACCAGGTCAAATATGGGGTCGGTTTGAAACATTCCACTCCGAGAGCTTTACAATTCGGACAACAGGTTTGCATGTTACGAACGCTGTCCGAGGTCAAGCTACAAAGGAGCATTAGGAGATTCGCCGGAAGGATTTGACACCGGGCATTTGCAGTTGACAATTCAGTGTAGCGCATTGTTGCTGCTGCGGCTCCGTAGGTGGGGAAAAGTCGTCCTATCCAACCAATAACGTCACCAATGTTCTTTCTTTTGTTTTCCCTTAGTGCGAATACCACTAGGTTTAATCCCATTCCTAAATTTCATTGAGTGTTTAATTAATTAATTAATTAATTAACTCTGAGATTAAAGATGTATATATCGTTCAGATTTGTAAGATATAATCATATAATCCACATTTTTCACATCCCGACCCGAGATCCCGACTCTCGACATCGGTTACATAATTTGCATTACCCGTAAGAATATGTACAATCGCAACCAAGGAAAAACCGCCCGGAACGCTCTTAACGTACAAACTGAACATGTACGAAAATGAAATGGCGGAAAACCCGTAAACAAACAAGATTAAAAATGCGACACCTGGAAATTCCGAAACGGGTTTTTATGAGATTCCGATATTAATATTAATTTGGGTCTCTTAAACAATTTTGTAAATTGTTACCAGCTCCATTGTTGTTCGTAAAGGCTTTGTGCGTTTCAAAAATAGGAAAACATGCAGTCATAACGCAAATGACCAGAATAATTGCAAAATAATCCCATAAGAATGAAGTTCCCCAGTACAAAATCGGGTGAACTCCTGTCATCAGTTGTAGTTGTTTAGACTAAAAGTATCGAAAGTCAAATCAAAACCTAATTTTAATTGACTGCTTCATTATTTTATCAGTGATTAACCTTGCAGTTCTTTTCCTCCACGGGACAGAC
>JABASF010000202.1:0-41249 GCA_019776145.1 Harlomillsia oculata | reverse complement strand
GATTAACCTTGCAGTTCTTTTCCTCCACGGGACAGACAATGTAGCTGGCGGCAAGTAATCCTAATCCAATAGGCATGAAGACTGAGAAGATAATTGCGACAGTTTCCACAAATTGGGGATTTACCGAAGCAGCTTCGAACATTTCACTAATCCCACTTTTGATTGGGTGGTTAATCACTTCGATGAACAGGTTTCTATCGTCAGGTATCATTGATTTGAGGATTGTGTTTGACGCTAAGTTGATTGACAGAGGTGCGGAATGACGAGGAATGGATGAAAACATTGACCGAATGGCTGGATATGGAAAGTCTGGAAGATTTCTGAGGAACGAACTCATGTGCGACGATGTAATGTTGTCGATAAACGCCGAGATCATCGTTTGCGACTTGTAAAAGAGATTCTGAAATGTTTCCTGCACGTTTTGCTGATGAACCCACAGCATTTTTGTAACAAGATACTAAATTCTGAAAAAGCATCACTTATTTTAAAAACAGTATCAAATCATAGTTATTAGAACAATTTCATGAATTTACATCAGGAAAATTGAACAAAGTGACAGGATCCCGATACGATGACAATGTCATCGTTAATGGTGGCCCACGATTTGGTGTTCCGAAGTTTGTGTTGCTTATCAAAATTGCGGCAATTAAAAGTAATACTGGCAGTCCAAACTAAAAGCATGCAATTTAAAAATATATTTAATTGAACAGTTTTTTTTAATTCAATAAAAAAAATGCGAATGTCTTTCATGAATACCTGACTAATAAACAGCTTTCGTTTTCTAAAAGTGTACAACATCTTTTTGAGAAGTAACGCCATGAATTGTGACCACATTAAAGATAACCCAGTGACCTTTGATTGATTTGACCCAGTTAGATTTTCCCGGCTCGAGAAAGTTAGATTGTTTGTACTTGTTTGCCGAGAATCAGACGACAATCCCGGACTTGATTCGCGGGCAATTTCTTCATACGATGTACTCTTTTTCCTAACTCTTTAAATAAGATAAGCACACTTTTAATTACTTTTGCTAATTACCAATTAAGCTATATATAGATTTTTAGCCGTGACCGTGACCTACGACACACCTGAGGAAAACATCATCCATCGTGGTAACGGATAACCCAACGTTTTCAATGCTCAGCTCACTTTGCTTCAAACTCAAATCTGTAAACAGTAGGGGGAACTGAGCTGAAGAGTTATCTCCCGTTGGGATTGCAATTAAAATCAAACGTTTCTCATTATCAAGATTCCCGGTTTGTATGAGATGAGACGAAGGTATGTGTTTCTTAACACTGGAAATTATGGAATCCGGATTGGATACAGAATTCGCGACTATTCGTAAAGTATATCCGGCGCCATAAAATCGTTTGAGAAACATAGGAGTTCCGCAACATTGCACTTTCCCATCGGCCATGATGGCAATCCGGTCACCTAGAACGTCTGCTTCTTCCATGAAATGAGTTGTGAGCAGAATTGTTCTTTGACTACGCATTTCCTAGAGTATTGCAAATCAATTTAATTACAATAGGCAATTTTAATGGAAATGAAACCATTGATTGATTGTAAAAATTAGTAATTAATATCATCATTCACCAATAGAACATCCCAAATAGCACGTCTGGACTCGGGATCCAACCCACTAGTTGGTTCATCCAAAATGACAACTTTGGTCCCTCCAACCAGCGCACATGCCAAGGACAATCGTCGCTTTTGTCCCCCAGATAAAGTGCCTGATAGTTTATCTTTCTTGTCTGTCAGTTGAAGCTTGTCGATTAGTTTTTTACTTTCTTCTTTCACCTCATCGGAAGATAATCCTTTGAGCCTCCCGAAGAAACGAGCATGTTCCTCCACGGTGAGCTTATCAAACAGCATGTTGTGTTGTGGACATAAACCCAAATTGGTCCGGACACCTTCCATGTCCGTGTTGATGTTGTGACCATTGACAAACGCCGTTCCTTTTGTTGCGCTTATCATTCCTGTAATATCAAATTATATAATATTAAAGTTTTCTTACTACGATTAAGATTTTCGCGTTTCCCAATGAGTGTAACGGTTAATCGACCTCTATTGACCTGTCAACATTGAAATGGTCGTCGTCTTCCCAGCTCCGTTATGACCTAACAAAGCTGTAATCTGGCCATGGTACATGTTCAAAGTGACACTGTCGACAGCAATCTTCTTGTCGGCAAACAGTTTCCCAAGTCCCTTGATTTCGATACCCGCTTCCAAACCAACGGGGTCGGGTTCAAAGCTATCGGGAAGTGACGATTCCTCTGTCAAGGTTGACGTCATTGTTTTTGAGGTGGATTTTGTATTTAAATACTCGCGTGGCTGTAAACATAAATACAGGTACTTGTATCTAACCTACATGGGACGTGCCTAATTGTCTGAGGTTAGTGTTAGTGTCTATTCGTAATTATAGTAATTTAATAAATTGCAATTTAAGAAAACGTCCCTTCTAAATCTTACATTGAAAATGTAATACCACGGCTTCCTCACTCCGAAATCGGACGGAACGACCTTTTCGATGTACAGTGTCAATGCAATGTATATGAAAGTGGACACAACGAACATGACACATACATGACCAAGTGTCAATGTATCTACGGCACTTTGGGCAACCCATATATTGTTCCACTTTGCTCCCACCGCTATAGTCAATCGTTAGTTAAAATTAATTCAGGTTTTAATCACAATTACTTATTATAATTTGATTTTACATTGCATTTCGTAGCCAGCAATGGTCTTGATGGCAAAATGTAAGCCCATATTAGGTAGAAGACAAATGGACATTTTGGACGGTAGGTTCATTGTGTCATACTGTCTCTCAAATGGATAGAACACGCCGAAGTAGGTGACGAGCCATAGGACAATTCCGACAGTTGTGGCCAATGTGGCTTAATTGAAGATAAAATTCAATTCATTTACATAAATCCCGTTTTCAATTCTTTCGTGCTCAGTTCGTGCTTGTATGTAACTTGATGATTCTTAATTAATTAAAAATACATGAACATGCTCTTTGTTTTAACTTACGACGCTTAAAGAAAGCAGACACAAAGAAACAAAACGCAGATGCAGCTATGACGTAAAGCAACTGGACAAACCACCACAATGTCCAGTCCGTGTCTTGGAAAACTGCTCCAGACCCAGACTCAAATTCAATGTAAAAGATGAGTGTGACAATTGAAATGCTGATGATGAGGACGAGCAATGAATTGATCATCCAACCAAGCCAATGCATCCAGTTTGGTAAACCCATGAGTTTCATGAGCTCCTGCATTTTTCAAATTTTGTAATAAACATTTCAGTTTTGAAAAACGCATTTTTTAAAAAAATTCCATTTCAATTTCACCTTAATTCCCGTTTCCTTCTCAGACACGACTTGTCGAATGATACTCGGAACAATGAAAATGAACCCAAGAATTAGCATTTGTGGTAACAAAGTCCCATAAAGCATGTTGAAGTCAATTGCAGGGTACGGCGGGTACGGAAACCCTTGTGTTGTAATCTAATTTGTAATTTCCCGATTCAATTAAACACTATTAAATAATTTGTTAATCCTTTTTTTGCATAATATTTACATTAAATTGTGGTTCCTGTTTGGTGAAATATCTTATCAGGATTTTATCCATGAGGATTTGCAATCCACTGAATCCCATAGTTGAATATCTTTGTTCGTTATCTATATTATGTTTAACAAGCCATTAAAATTATCATTGGCAATGGCGATGATTCCTTTTTTTAACGTTGGCTTTTTTAAGCACATTTTCTAAAAAAAGTGAATTACTTCTACTAGGACCGGGAATGGGAAACCAGGGCATGATTTCCTTCGTATTCATAACCCTCCCGTAATAGTCCGTAATCCGAATTTTATATGCTACTTTCCCACTATACTCCGAAGTCACGTTGTTTCCTTCCGTGAAAATCAAAGCAAATGGCATGACGCTTATGTTGCTAATATCAGTTCCAATTTGCATGTTGAGAAGTTCAATTTCTTCTTCTGTCTCAAATCCTTGCCAATTAACTGAAATTTTCATGTCAGAATATTATAATTGAGCCTTGAGTTTGAAATAAGTTCGGTTTTCCTGGGAATGGGAGATTATATTAAATAAAATGAAGATGTCTTGAGTAGGTTTTTTTACCCTTGCAAGACTCGTTTTTATCTGGATTCAACATCGAACTCAGATCTTGTATGATTTTCTGTGTAAATGTCGTATTTGGTGAAAATGGTAGTGTAATATTAACAAACCCCGTACACCGGATCAATCCTTTGCTACTTGAGATTAGGTTCTTCAAAGAAAATTAAGCATTACAGTTTATAAAGTGCATTAATGAAAATAATGATTAAGGTATTATGTAACATTAAAATGATTACATTTTCAGAAAACTCTTCATAATATGTTGTGTTGACTGTATGATCAAAATTGGCATCTGGTGGTCTCCACGTTTGCTCCGCGTCAACAGAATCAATTGTTCTCAAATATGCCATCAGAACAGCAAACAGCGTGGGCAAAATGATTTCCAAAGCTGTCACGATGTATTGTCTCCGCATGAGAACTAAATTTTTCCATAGTAGTAACTGAAATCTTTGTAAAACTAACATTTTTTTAATGAAAATTGTTGAAAAACTGGAACTGTTTGAGAATCGGAGACTGACTGAGAGATCAAAAAGCGGCAATGACGCATCATGACAGTTGTTTCATTATGTTTGCAACATTGCGTGTTGTTTCCCATTTATTGAATTCTGATAAGCCATGATAACGATAAATGATAGGAGAGACAAGAATAAAACTCATTTGTGCTGGATACACTGGAAACCACTCAAAGCACTCTATTGTCATTGAGCTTTGCGCATTATGAGAAATGATTATGCTTGTTAGGACGCACTGGCGTGTCCTAAACGTACATATCCGTTCTTCCTGGATTATAGATTATAACATGTTATGGATTAAAAATCCCGTTTTTCTTGAAAAGGGAAGGACATTTAATGCTTTCAGTCCATTGAACGGTGTATATTCCGGTTTATTCGGTTCTTTCATGGAATTTTTAATAACGGGAACGGAAGGTTTGAGCTTCGAGGCGTGAGCTGAGTCGGCAAGTCGGCATTCTCAAGAGAAAGTTTTTGACAGACAATGGACAACGTGTCGCCTGCATACCTATAATTAGCATTGTACACCTGAGCTTGGAAGCTGGAAGAGAATTCTTTTGTGGTATGTGGAATTCTCCCAAGTCTTTAAAGTCCAAACGGGACTTCAAGGGTTCAAGGGTCCCCTTTTTGATAGTTCATTGCACTTCTGAGAACATTTCACGATTCCTCTTCCCTGTCAATTTATGATGATGAGCATATCCAGGAAACATTTAGTCTTCACATACCTTCCAACAGGGAGACATGTCATCTTGCTAAAGGACCAGGAAACTCATCTTCTATCATCTTTAATTGAAATTTAATCATCATGGGGAGGGGAGTTGGATTTGCCTTTCTTTTCCTTCTTCTAGGTAACAAATTCCTTACATAACTTATGAATCACAAATCACAACTGAAAATCTTCAAATTGAAGATTTGGTTAATATATTCTTATTAATATTAAAATATTAATTACGTTTTTGCGTTTTAGCTAACTTAAAAACAATAGCTTAATAAAACAACAAAAACATTTCTTTTTGAACAGCGTCTCAATCCGCACGGTCTTCAGTTTTAGACCGGTTAGGTCTCGAACGAAGCGATGACTCGCTCCAGTTGAGACGAAATGACAAAACGATCACTTTTTAATTCAGAAGTGGAAAACGCAGCCGTCCCATTTGAACCTGTCGTGGAACAGAATGCAGATCCAGCACAAGTTCCAGATTCGGATGTGAAAGTTGCGAATAGCAATGCGGGTGATGAGGAACCATTGGGGCAAAGCGATACTCCACCTTTAGACAACGTCAACGTGGAAATTCAAGCTGACTCTAAAACCGTAGAAGGTCAAGTAGAGTCAAATCCAGATGTGGTAGCAGTTCCAGTTCCAGAAGCTCTAGAATTGAGTGCTCCTGGGGAAAATGCAAATGCCGGTAATGTCGACATGGAATCTTATGCACAAGTGTCAAATGAAACTCCCGTTGTTGTGCTTGAAGAGCCAGCTGAACAAGTAAAAGTCCCTGTAGACGTTATTGAAGTGGAAGTCCCAGAACGCGTTCCCGAAGTAAAAGCTTCAGAAAGTGTTCCTGAAGTGGAACATGTAGTGGAACCCTCCGTTTTCGTACCTGTTGAAGAACCTGTTGTCAAATTAGAAGAACCTGAGAAAGTTGATGCGATTCCTACGAAATCCAATGACCAGGGCTCCGTCAAAGATGTGGTTCAAATTGTAGATGGACCAATCCTCATGCCGCCTCCTCATTTGTTGGGAATTCATCCTCCGAAATTACCGAACTTGTTCCCTGCCTGGGAATTCGACAAGAAAGACCCATCGGATAAAAAGAACACGGTCCAAGTCGAGGTGCCAAAACCAGAAATTGAGATCAGTAAACCGGAAACTGAAACTAGCAATCCGGAAGTACTGTCACAAACAATAGTGGACGGTACCGTTCCAGAAGCTCCTGTTCTGGAAGAAAAGCCTCAAGTAATTAATGAACCTGTGGCCCAAGTCGCTGTTGTGACTGAACCTGAGGTTCTTGAAGCCATTGAAATCAAAGTTCCGGTAAATTATATTAATAATTAAGTGTATTTATTAGATGACAGTTCACCAGTTCACGCCATTCCCCATTCATTCTAGGAATTTTTTGTGTGAATTTTCAAACTTGACAATTTATTTGTAGGAAACTGTGGCAAACCCCGTTGTCCCAGCTCTCGTGGAAGAAATCTCAAAACCGGAAGTCGCTGCTGCAAATCCCGTCATTACACCCGTGCAGGAAATTCAGAACCCGGAAGCGGCTGTTGCCAACCCTGTTTCAGCACCTACACAAGAAATCTCAAAACCACAAGTTGCTGTTACTGTTAATGAACAAATAATGGCTCCAGTCCCAGTTCCAGCTCCAGCGTCCAGTTCGGCTGAAGACAGCAACAAACCATTTGTAGCTCACATGGAAAATAACCAAGCCCATAAACCACAACCTGAAGGAATTGGCCATCAAGTAGTTGGAATTGCAATTCCACTTGCTGCTCTCCAAGAAGGATCAGGCACACCCGGCGGCGCCAACGTCCCAGTGACAGTGACCACTCCAGATCACATTTCTCAACAACCTGTCGACGCTTCAAACTCCAGTCCCAGTTCAATCTTTACCGGAGGACAATTTCCAATTTCAATCTTCCCTTTGAACAATTACGCTGCTATAATTTCTCAACATCCTATTAGCTCAGTTACTCCTGAATCTGCACAACGTCCCGTTGCTGCACCATTCCCTTACTATTTGTTACCGAGCATGTTCCGTCCTTCTGTTCAGACTCCAGGGGCTGTGGACGCTTCAAAGCCAGATGACGCTTCGAAACCAACCGTTGACTCTGCAGGGATCAGCAAGCCCGACTTAAACATTGGAATGAATCTGCAAAAACCGGAAGTTACGGTAGCGGATAAGGTCACTGCTGCCGCATCGGAGACCCCATTACTTTCTACACTAGGCTCGAAACTTAAACCGGAGGTTGAACCCGACAACGTCAAAGAAGGTGGAAACGGCAATAAGAGACCAAATCAGAAACCAAACAGGCCTTCGAGTATTGGAAAGCCCTCAAAACCAGGAAGGAAACCACAAACCAGTACGGGTCAACTAGGCTCCAGACCCTCCAGACCTACCGGATTATCAAATGGACAGAATAAACCAGAGGCTTCAATTCCTTCCGCGTCATCCGCAGCTTCTCCAGAGGTGACTCAAGAAACAACAAACTCCAAACCTTGGTCGAGCTCTTCGGATTTGTCTACCAGTTCATCCTCATCGTCGATACCTGGAAAGAGACCTCCGGGGAATAAGCCAATCAGTAAGCCGCCACAAAAAGTACCAGAAAAAATAAGTAATCGTCCTTCAAATAATGGCAAACCGGGCACACAAGCTAAAAAACCGGAGGCTAACAATGACAAACCATCAGTGACGGTCCCAGCACCTCAACCTCACGCAGCATCAGACGAAGACAAAAAACCGGAAAAACCCGTCAACACAAAACCGAACAAATGGTTCCCCAAATTCAAAATCCCAAGTTCAATCAAACGGTTATTTCCATTTCTTTTTCGGCAGCGAGCTGACATCCCGGACGACCATGAGCCGAAACCTACATGTCATAGCGAAAACACAAAAGCCCTTTGCCGTGTGACACGAGGACATCCGGAAGGTCCAGACGGGAGTTTGAAATGTTGGCAAGTTTGCAAAAACCAAGGGTTCAAACATGGCATTTGTACTGAAGAAGGCAGTTGTGCATGCTCTAAAGACAGAAATTCTCACCGCGGTACGTATTACGTAAACTATATTTTTACTTTTTCATCTCCTTGCTCTGTTGTTTATTGTTTTTCTATTCCTAACTATTTATCATGATAATTTTTACAATTTTGAACCTCCATCAGAAAAACGGATTTCAAAAAGTTCAATTTATTTTCTTTCCCTTTCCATTAGCCTTAAAAATTGAACCGTACGTGGACAAAAGTCATCCAGCCTTAAAATCCTTTTATCCCGTTTACGGCGGATGTCGAAAATGCGCTTGTGAATCCAATTGCGAAAAACATGGATGGACTTTAGGATTTTGCGATGACACTTGTTATTGTGGTCAACCACTGGAAATGAATAAACCTTCTCCAGCAAAGTCTCCATCTCCAGAGACCGTCTCAAATCCTGAACCCGAATCGAAACAAAGAGCAAACTGCGTCTCAGGCGATTGCAACGAATCCTTAAACATTCGTCAATGCGTTGGACCTGACTGCTAAAAATATTTTGCACGTTTTTTTATTCAAATATTTTCTCAATTATTTATTCTAATAGCACTAGTAATTTATTGGAAGAAATAAAGATATATATGACAATTTTTGGAAATTATTTTGAAAAAAAAAGTGATTCAAATGCACTTCGCAGTTTTGACTATTCAGTGCCTTTTTGCAATGTGGTTGTCTTATGACGTCACATGTTTTTGCATGTGAATATGAACAGGTTACAATAATACTTACAGATGATCCAAAGCCAAACCGTGTTTTTTGCTCAAGATTGCTGTAGTTGCTGAGTTCAATGAACCATGCAAAATGCAAATGCAAAACTCAACTGTTGTCACTACTTCTTTTTCTTTCTTAACAATTCATCTGTATTCGCAGACTTGTGTAGCGGAATGGCAATTTCGTTAGATCATGAGGACGAGACGAGAGCACGAGAAAAAAAAAACATGCAACAAGTTCAAGTTCATCATTTGTTTGCATGCACTTGCAGTCAAAAGTTACACTTGCTCTAATGCGGAAGAGAACAATTAAAATTGTGCTATAGGAATTTTTTAAAAGTTTATTTTTTCTCTAAAAAGTACTTGTCATTGCAAAAAGATTTTTGCAAATTGGAAGAATGACAGGGAATAAAATTTATAGTATTTCTTTATTAAATTACATTTTGTGGGTATTCTTCTTTTTGCATACAGCTGTTCAAATCATAGAAATAGAAGCTAATCCATTGCCTATTGTAGATAAAGGTGAGATTTTTTTTTGAAAAAGAGTTCGTTTTTTGAAGGAATTTTTGAAAATGTTCGTTTTGGGGGGATGTATGTTGTAGGGGTTTTCGTCATAACGGGAGTTCAAACATGTCGACAAGGATCGGGGTATTGTGTTCTGGGAGGAGACTGTTCAGTTGATAAGGAATTCGCATCGGATGATCTCGGAGGTCACTGTGACGGACTTCGCAAAGCGTTTACTCCACGTGCCTACTTTGTTTGTTGCAAGTATAACAATAATGAAACTGCGGGAGTTGTTCTTGGGACTACGACTACGACGACGACAATGCGAACGACAACAACACCCGCGAGTAATGTGACAAGTGATGAGCTTAAGGAGTCAACGGAAGATTCCAAGTCGAAGGAATCCGTTGAATCCGTTGAAGACGAGACGAGTGCAAAGGACAAAGGAACGGAAGGTCAAGGAGGTCAGACGCTATTGATCCACCCTGTTCATCCATCCGCAGGTCCATTATTCATTGCCGTTCCAGGGAACCAGGTTCGGAACGACATTCCAGAAGTGAAACCAACACTCGTGTCTCCAGTCCATACCGAGATTCGGACTGAGGTGAGCGTCGGTGTGGACCAACACGTGAGTTTGGTTCATTTGACAGGAGAAAACAAAGAGAAATTCAAACTGGAGGATTTGAACCAACCACAAAAATACCCCACGAGCCTTAGTCAAACCAACTTGACCCAACATGACATACATACCCTCTTCAGGTCAACTTGCGGCAGTAATTACCACAATCAAGCCAACACGAACAATGGGAATTTCAACACATTCTATTTGAATCACAACAATGATGTTCTTCGAAGAGCTGACAGTGTCAGGGGCAAGAATAACTACAATCATGGGACAAGATCTCGGATCTCTAATGAAGGACATCGTCCAGGATCTGCCGGGACTAGCAATGGCAACTGCTGGACTGGAGCCATAGTCAGAAACCCGTCAACACTCTCATTCTCATCTAACCCTTCAAATGACCCGGGATCCTTCCTCTGTACCGGTGCTTTAATCGAACCACTCATTCTCATCACTACTGCAACTTGCGTCTCTCGTCTTTTCTCCACGTCCAGTACAACGTCAACCGGAAGTGCATCCTCTGGACTAAACATGTACCGAGTCGCGCTCGGAACGGACAATCTCATCCATCCGAGCAATGGGGTCACGAGTGACGCAATCTACTTTCAAATCACCCAGGTGGTCATTCACGAGAATTATCACGTTTTGAACAACGGAGACGGTATCTTTGCATTCAACAATAATCTCAGGATTAACGACGTTGGTAAGAATTTAATTACCATACTAATTAAAATTAACACTATGTAATCAATCAGTTTAGTTTTCTACGTAACCGTCACCAGCTTCTCAAGTCTGTTCCTATCTTGTGCAGCTCTTGTCAAGTTATCCTTGCCACCGGAAGAACAAGAAAAAATGATGAATGTGGATGCTGCAGCTCGATTCAATCGGATCTGTACAATTTGTCTTCCAGAAGAAAATCCCGTGACCTTTAACTCCGAAACGGAAGAAAGCTGTATTGTGACAGGATATTCTCATCCTGCAGGAAATCCCAATCATGCAGACAACAGGGAGAATCCTAACTTTGGGGCAATGGGTGGGCATCCTCATCATCATCAATTTACAAACGAAAATGGTGGTAAGAAATCATAACTTTTACCAACTATAATAATAAAAACATATCAAACCAATATCGATTGAATGCAACTGTAATTTTAATTAATTAAGTTGTTAATATATAATATCAAGCGGTTGAAACAGACGGCATCCTACATGTAGCTGAACAACGTATCTATGAATCATGTCACGTCCCATCTATGGTCATCCCAAGTGCAAGTACCAATCATGACCGAAGCACGTCACATCGTGACAATTCAAACACGAACCCACATTACCTCACCCATTTCTACAGCAATAGCAGAGTTAGCGACAACCAACCCGGCTGGCGACGAAGACCGCCCGTTCCAATGGACAGCGACAGTTCAAATCCAAATGGAAACAATTTCAGTCCGTTCGGAATGAGAGATAACTACCGAGCCGGTTTAGTTCAGAATGACGAGGTCAACTCTGCCACGAATGCCGGGTTGTTATGTGCCGGTGGGAAATTCGGAGCGGAAGTGTGCTTTTCCCCGCGGGACGCAGGATCCCCGTTAGCATGCACTAGTCAACAGTCACATGATCCGAAATTCTTTCTGAGAGGTGTTTTCAGTTCCGGGTTCCATTGTGGATCCATCGACAGTCCTGTCATGTTCACTGATATCAGGAAACATTTGAAATGGATTCGGAGGAATTTGAACAGCGCAGTTCTCGATTTGCCTATTACAAGAGGAGAATAATTTAATTTATTAAACTTAATTTATTCTAGATTTAATTGACTAATGTTATATATAATGTACACAAATGCTCCGTATTAGATTAGGTTTTTATTGCATGTTACGAGGTTATTGTATTGTAGGTTTAGAAAGAGAAGAATTCAAGTTTTCGAGGTGACCCATTGACATTGTCTCAGGTCATTCGCAATTATGTAAGTTTAGTAATCGATTATAAGCAGCATTTCAAAATACGTTTAATTATCATGTTTAATTACTAATTACCACTTCATTTTGCAACGTGAGTCCAGATATTCGATTGACAAAGTAATTAACAAAGTAAATAAATGACCGTAATCAATTTAAAGACCGAAAGTGGCTGAACCTCCTTTCGTGCACAAACGTCGACATTGACAGAGGGAGGTTGTCCGTGGTCCGTCGAATTGATTAATGGATTGATAATAATAGTATGCGACCCGAATTTCGGTATGTTAATTTTGAACGAGTATTTAAATACCGGAGTATGGAAGAACGCGTTAATACAGGATTTTGAATAAAGAGAAATTATTATTTTAATGGAGTCTATCATAGTTTTTTTAAAAATGAAATTCGTATTTAAACCCTCTTCTTTAGAAATTAGTAAACCACCGGTACAAAAATCATCGTTTTACGATGGATTCAAACCGCTTGCATTCTTAGCGTACGTTTGTGGAATGTTTCCAGTGAGAAATATCACTTTGCCCCAGTATTTTGCCTTTCACTGGAGAAATTGGCCGACCTTATATTCCGGGTTTCTCGGAATTGTAGTTCCGATCATTGGAGCGGACGTGGCAATGGGTTATATTCAATTAATAGTATTTGAAGAGTTTTATAAAATATCATCCAGTTTGACAGACACCTTTGCTTTGGCTGTTTTCCTGTTCCTCATCTTGTTCACGAGATTCCTCGTGTTTGTCTTAGGGTTAATGAAAGCTCCTCAGCTCATTAATTTGGTGACATCCTTTGTTCAGTATGATATTCGATTTCCATGTCCCGATAGGACACGAGACACGCTCCTGGATCGACACGTTCTTGTTCTCACTTTGGGATCTGTTCTGAACATCTACGGAAACATTGCGGTTGGGTTTCGTGACAATTACCGAGTTTTTGTCCCAACACTTGGATATGAACAAACATCGTCGTTTCGTCATCATGTATTTTTGTCCGGAACCTTGGATGAGTACTTTTATTTACTACATTTGCACGTCTGTCGTTGAATTCGCATTAGTTTTCACAGTTGGGAGTCTCATTTACTTTTCAAGAGGTTTGATTCATCGGATGGATGACATTGAAAAAGATGTCTACCAACTTGTATCTCCAGAAGGAATTTCAGCAGAAGACGAATCCGATAATGTAATTCCTGAGGAACAGTTGCATTTAGCCATTTTACCTGGAGAAAGTAAAATTCCTCTTCCAAATTGGGAGCACCGAAAAAATTGTCGTGACCACCGGCCATCGTCATCCTCGTCGTCACCAATTCTGTCCAGATTGATACAAAACACTTCAAAGTTCCGAAACTTGTGTCACATTTCCAAAAATTTAGGCAGGATGATCAATGAATTTATTCTACTTTACATCACTTGTTCCATTGTCATTGTCATCATGGGTATTTACATGATACTTAACCGAAGTACGATTCGGCACGGACTGGATCATGGTCACGTCACAAACAACACAGTATCAAACGATTTCACGAAAGCCATCATTCATTTCTTTAAAGATGAGAGGAATTTTGCCGTTTTTTGGATGTCATTTTTGAGTGCGATTCGTGTCGCCGTTCTTGTCAACTGTGGACACCTTCTGTATAATCTTGTGAGTACGCGTAATGAATAATAATAATATTATTATAAAGGTCTTGAACGAGTATCATCATGAGTATGAGAACTTGTCGTCGTTGTCGTGTCATCAGTGACGTGATGACGTGGTGTCGTCAAATCATCGTGTCTCATCTCTCATATCAATTGATATCATATCCCATCCTCTCATGTCATGTCATGTCTGTCTGTTTGATTTGTAGGAAATTCGATTCCGATCAAAAATGAGTCAATTAAACATTGTCAACTTGTCCAGCAAATCCAGAAGACAAATCAAATATCTGCAAATAATGAGCAGGAATCATTCATTCAGTCTGAACGCCTGTGGATGTTTTGACTTGACGAGACGACTCGGCGTTTCGGTAATTTCTAATTCTGTCGTAGCATTTTACTCACAAAATCTATAAATTAATTTATTAAATAATAATATTTGATAAACTCCCATATTTAGATAATTGGCTCTGTGATAACGTACATCATTGTACTGGCACAATTCCGAATCTCGGACAGTCATCAATGATCGAACGACAATGACAAAGAACAATCCAGCAAAGCTTTTTTAAAAAACAAAGTGAACCATTTATTTTTAAGTTTCTTAAAAATAGCGCCATTTATTTTTGCATTTTAATTTTTATCAGTCATGCTTGTCATTGCACTCCAGCACTGGTTTCATTAGCAGTTTATAAAACGTTACGACATTTTAAATTGTAAACTTATTACTAACTATTCATCTATTAAAAACATTTTATCGTTTAAAATCAAACATTTGAGAAATAAATAAGCAACGTCACTTTGAATCACATAGGAAAGTATACATTTTCAGTAGTAAGTGCTCATTTTTTCATAAATTCAGGTTTTTCTTAGCAGTGATTTATTGATTTGTCAGAATTTTGGCGTGTCCTGGTCATACTTGGGGATCAAAAGTTGGAGTGGTATGTGGACTGAGTTCGATTCTGAAATTGATATAGTAATTTTTATGAATTTATGAAACCAGTATGAAAAAAATGCGATACAATTGTGAATTTATATATATAGTACATGTGATTAATGTACCATTTTGATTCATTCCTACTTGTATTTCCGGGGAGCCCGCAATGCTGAATCGGGTATTAGGTTCACGGTCACGGTCAGCTCGTTCCCTCCGAGTATCCCGCATGACGACAGTTGTGGCCAGACCTTCAATTTCGTTGTAAGTGACGAATGGACACCAACTGAACACCTTTTGAAATCCCCGACGAAACCTGGAACACATTTTTTTTATAAGCATTTCCAAAAGTTGTGAAATGAGTCCGGATGAAATGGAAATCAAAGTGCGTAGTTTTACAATGTAAAACTTCATTAATTACTATTGCCTAATGGCTAATGGGGAAACTTTGTAGCGTCATAAAAAGTAAAATGTAATGATCCAAAATCCAAACCTTGCATTCATCCAGCAATAAATGATAGGATTATACATGGAATTCGACATGGCGAGCCAGTAAATGCCCAAGTAGACTTCCTGGACGAAAGGTTCTTTAGTGACTCCAGGCCACAAGGAAACACAAATGAAGTAAATGTGAGTTGGGAGCCAGCAAAGTGTAAAAATTAAAACAACTACCATCATCATTTTCACAACCTTGAGAAAGAACCAACAATTTCATTTTCACTTTCATTTTCAAAATTAAAATTTCATAATTTTCACGAATTGCAATTATAATATAATTTCCAAACCCTTCTTTTGGATTTGATATTTTCTAATTGTCTTTGTGTGCATTCGCCAATTGATTTGGAACCCCAAAGCTCAATTCCGACCCTTGTGTAAGTGAATCCCATAGCTCCGATTGGAACGAAATACGTAAATATCATAAAGAACACGTTGTACCTGCAAAAAAAAGATGTCGATAAGTCAATAAACAATGAAGAGATACAGGAAACTGGAGAAAGGGATATCCTGGATATATCCAGGGAAGTATATTTGCACATACACATATTCCTGGTAAGATTCCGTCATAGGCCCATCAGGCCATTCGCCGTAGCACACAATCAAAGTGTCCTCAGAAATTGTCCTTTCATAGGTAGTAAAAAAGATCATAATTGGAGCCGATAAAACGCATCCTCCGATCCATATCCCGGCAGCAATTCCTAATGTCAGCCTTTTTCCCATTCGTGGTCTCAAGGGATTCATGATGGCTGCATATCTGCGTAGGAAATTGAATTTTGATTCCGTATAAATCCAAATTAAATTAGTTTTTTTTTTATTGATTATCCCATTTTTGCATCTTACCTATCAAAAGCAATAGCCATGAGTGAAAACACACTCGCGCAAATTGACAACACAGCCACAAACTGAACAATTTTACAGTACAAAGCACCGAATGGCCAATGATTTGTTAGCATGTAGATATAATTCGGAATCACGTTAATAGTTGACACCATTGCGTCCGCAATTGACAAGTTGACGAGGAGGTAGTTCGTGACCGTTCTCATTCGTTTGTGAGCCAACACTATCCATATGACTACTAGGTTCCCCACTGTCGCCACTATGACCATAGATCCAAAAAGAATTGACCAAATAAATTGTCGCCACCATGGTAAGGTATGTGCTGGGAATCCGTCTTCCGTCGAGTTGGAAAAGTTGACGAAACTTGAATTCAGAAACGTAGATACATTTCCTCCTCTGTCTTCATTCCCCATACTTCCGATTACATCATCGTCGTCGTTGAAGAGAAAATCTTCAAAATCTCCCATTTTCCTTTGGTCCTGTAGATGATTCCAAATTCTGGAATAAAAGAATAAACAACATGATTTTTTTGATATTTTTCCTACATCGCTCTAAGGCATTCGCCAAAAATCCTCTGGTCGCTTTTTCCTGGGGAAAAGGAAGAAGACTCACGAGAAATTGCGGAGAAACCCCAAACAAAAACAAAAGACAGTGGAAATGTCAAGTACAAAAAATACACCAACATTTCTGGGATGAACAGAGCAGTTTAGGAAGTAAATGGGCTACATTACTTTTTTTCCTAAAGCACTACACTACAATATAACATTGCGAAATATTGCTCACACTTAGGACAGATGGGAATTCGGAAAGGAAAAGTAAAGAAAGGTGGCAAAAGAAAAACTGGGAAAGGATAGAGTTATTTTGGTCAAAAACATCCGAGTTCGAATTGAGCCCATTAATCATGCTGTGGTAGGCTTGACTGCACTGAATCTTAAAGTATAGTACCAAACAAAAGCGAAAGACAATCTTTATCTTTTTTGCCACACTATACTCCGTAATCGTAATCTCAAATTCGAAAAAATCCTTATATAACTTCTTTTCTTATCTAAAGTCCCAGTCGCAAACCGAGAAACCACAGATTTTCTCTTTTTTTCCCAGTCTTAACGGTGTTTGTAATGGGTTAACCCCTTTTTACAGCGTCCTTTACAAGAAACGAAAGTCCCATTAATTTCTCCATCTTTCCGGCTTCCGTTTTTTCAAAAAAATTGACCGTCTTCGTTATTTTTGAAAAAAAACTACGTGACTACGTTAAAGATTGAATTAAAGGGAACAAAACCTTTTTTTCCTATCCTAGAAAGATGAAATAAAGAAACGGAAGAGTAAACACCAAAAAAATGATTTTGAGTCGACAGGTTCTAAATCTTGTTGCGTCACCACTAATGTTTCTTGCGATTACGCATCTTACAGTGTTACACTCTAAAAAATGGAGTGATGGATGTTCCGACAATTTTACTATATTATGAAAAGAGAGCGGTTCCGTGTTATGTTGGGTTATGGTAAAAAATCAGTCATTTTTTCAAAAAAAAATGATGAGAGAGCTTGAAAGTTTTTCATTTCCATATTGCTCCTCGTTTTTTGAGATTACTAGACTGTTGACTGATGGATTTTGATTGAAGAACATTTTTGTGTAATATGATTGCAATTCAAATGGACAACATGTTGGAAAACGGTCAATTTGATTTGACAAGACGTACATTTGAAATGAAGTTCTCGTTTTTTTTATGGAAATGCAAAGAAAGTGGGACTATTAGGATTATTGAATTTTGCTTGCAACGGGAAAGTAGAGTGAAGTATTTCGCAATTTTTGAAAACGTATACAAGAGATCCTGCTGCGATTCGTCATGGATTACAGTTTTCAATTTTTGATAAGTTGAGGATTGATTGAAATTCTTTTTTGGAATCATAAAGCCTTACCAAAAAAAAATAAGAATTTTTGGAAACAAGTTCTGCAACACGTTTTTTATTACATTGCACAAAATCACACACTTTTGGAAACTTTGCACACAAAAATTCTTGGAATTTGGTCACACCTGGGGTGAAATGCGACGGATTCGCCTATGACTACAACTAAACACAAGTTTTTGCGGCGTATCTTTTCTGGAGAAAGGAAGATGCTGGAACGTGAACTGAACGGTTTTCCTTGAGGACTTAATATTTCATTTAGCATTCAAAGCACTGAGGAATTTTCACCAGTTTTCAATATTATATTTCGTCACCACACATTTTGAGGTTATTTAAAAAATGTGTTCACGAGCCACGAAGAACACTTTACTTGAAGTGAATCCTTAATCCTTGTGACAGACACTCAGAGAACTCACAAAGGCTCCTCTGCGTCTTTCTCCTCTACGCTTAAGAGAAGAAATGAGAATTGAATGTGAGTCGACTGCTCGCTGGAGAAAGTGAACAAGGAATCGAGGTTTGCTTTTGTGGCTCCTACTAGCACTGGAACCTCTGGAAAACTTTATGAAAGCATACCCATGCGCGGAATTTCTGGCTTTTCCAGAAGAGAAAACGGCTTCTTTCTCTTTCTCTTCTCTATTCAACGGGGAGCGTGAAGAAAAAACGTGTTCCTGTTCCTTCCGAGATCTCAACGAAGGTCCTACGATTTTGAAAGACAGGGAAGGTTTTTCGCCTTTTCCTTGTGTGTGTGTGGATGTGTGTATGTCTATGCCAAACTCACTGACAGCACATAAGAACAGAGTGAAAGTGCGGTTTATATAAGGATTTATTCCATACGCGACAAGACAAGTCGGATCTAATACACGTCGACGGTTAGTTAGGCATAGCACACTTGAATACCATCCGTGTGTCAGATGGCTGCGCTTTTTTTTATTTTGACTTTTTTAACCGAAGAAACCGATCTGTGCCATCCATGCTTTACCATGTCATCCCCCGAAAAAAAACCGAAAGTTAAAACACGTCTTTACTATACTTTGATACTTACAAGTCCAACTATTTCCATAATATTGCATACTCAAAAAACCCCGTTTCGATTTTCCCCCGTATCTCATACTCATAACATAAAAAGCTAATAAAATACAAATCGCAGTGCTAAAAATAGAATATAGAGAACATCCTCACAAAATTCGTAATCCTTTTTTTTCAAAAATTGACCATCCCATTCCATGTCATGCCATGTCATCATTTCGCATGTCGCAACTCACCGAATTTAAAAATACCCTATCGTAAAACTCAGGTATGTCTACTAACTTCGAAAATTGTAAAATTCGAAACGTTGAAGAAAAAACGAGTTTACATGAGTTCAAGTCACGAAGTGTGTGCGCTTTGTGCTGAATAGCATATAGCTCCGGAACGATGACGCACAAATGGGTCATGTTCCTCCAGTGAGGAAAGGATTAAAGAGACCAGGAATCCTTCATATAATCTCTTAGTAATCGTACTAATCCTAGAATTATTTAGAGCCAAGAGAATAATGGTCTACAAGGACTTGCACGGAAAGTCTGTGTTTGGTTGTACCAAGAATTTAGATTAGAGAACACGTTGCCTTTCTCCCCGTTGCTCTTTCACCATTCACACATTATGAAAGGTCGTACTTCTCCAGGACTTACTACATTTGCTATACTTCTCCAGAACGGACGGACGGGAGAAAGCAGGAAGGAATGACGAACCACTGCAACATTCTCCAAAGGGACTCTTATAATGGAACGAAACGGACGACGCGACGTCGACATAGTCCTCCTAGTCGAAAACGACGACGCGACGTCGACAACCAAAAGAACCAACAAAACACCCGCGACCCAAACCACCAAAAACGACACTTTCTTTTGGTTATGCATTATTTGGTCGTGCTGTGCTTTTGAGCACGTCACAGTGCCACAGCATATTGCGTAATAATGTATAATGAATGAAAATGGAATTCTCGCATGCTTGATTACAAGTCAATGCAATGATTCAATGATGAAAGTCAAAAGTAAGTATAAATGTATTCAAATACTATTTTAGCCATTCACAGTTGGAAGCTTCCAAAATTAGTTCGAATAAATTAATCGTTTACTTCAAGGATTTCATGTGTACCATTGAAGTCATATTAGACCATGTTCCAGCTCATGCTTCATGCTTTCCTCAGTGCAGTGTGGTGAGATCAAACATATTTTCATGGTTGAAAGGCCACTTTCGTCAAGGAAATTGACGACTTTCTTTTGAAAGGAGCACAGCACCAGAGAAGCAATGAAAAGAAGGTGTGCGTTTTAATGATGTTGCTGACTTTGCTTTAAGATAGTACAGTTTCGAACAAACGTCGACAGCTTCACAAAACTGAAGACTTCGTTTTTTGCCGTTGGGATTTTACAAAAGCTCCAAGGTCTCTATCGTTCTTCCAGTTCTCTTTAACTACGTTCCAAGCCTTCTCTACTACGTTTATTACACAATGAAACGCTATTATAATACTGAAACTGACATTTCAAAGGGGTGTAATGGAAACCAAACACTGTGGTTTCTCCAGCAGTTTCCTTGTTTTCTAAGAATTGTGAGCAGAATGTCAAACGAGAAGAGCTTTAAGATGAAACAGACAAGAATTGCTTTCCACCAGAGAGTTCCAGTTGAAGCTTTTATGTACTATGTACTTCTCCACGAAAAATTAATTCACCTGGCCGCATCCAATAAAATGTAAAATAATTGCTAATTTTGGAATTTCATTCTAATCTTCCAAGTCTATGCAATTTTCCTCATCTATCCTCATGATTTGGCAAACAACACTTTGCGCAAATTTTCTCACCGGAAGAAAGTTCATCTTCTTTTTAAAACTCAAAGCAGTAAAGTCACTACATTGCTTTTTATGTTGACGGCAACGGCAAGGTGAGAAAAGGTTATTTGATTATGCAAATTGTCGACTTGCAGACTTGGGAAAGGGAACAGAGACGGAGAAAAAAAGTTTCTCTTCTCCTTTTTTAGAAATGTACTAAAAAGTACGTGTTTTCTGTTCAAAAAAAAGTATTATAAACTAACACCTTTGAACTTGTTATGACTACTTTGACATGTCTGACAAAATTCAATTGACAATAGTATACTCAGAATGTATACGGGAACAATTGAAGGTGCTTCACATGGGGTTGAAGAAGATAAAAGTCGGATGTCAACTACCCGACTTTCTCTTTAGATGACATTTTCAGCACGAGGATGGAAGATTGTAGATTTCAGGATTTCTTCATCCAGGTTTACGTGTCTCGTAGATGATGACGATGAGCGACGCGTCGAAAAGTCCATATGTCGACGAAATGTGAAACACAAGTTATGCATACAAACAGAAGACACAGACGAAAAAAATCCATGTCTACAAAAAATACGTGCCTACGATGTCTTTTGTCTACGAAAGCGTGCATTCATTTTAGATTCATGTCCAAGTTCCCAAACAGACGATCCCAAGTCCCCGAATCTCATATAAAAGTAAAGCCACATTTTGAAAATGCATTTTGCTCCTTTGCCAAAAAAAAATGATAATCCTTTCCAAAATGATGGTCTAATTAAACCACGTATATGTAGAACTTAAGATTTTTAAAACATTTCTCTGGTGCTATGTCATCATTGAAACTAGACCTGGAGAAAGAAAAACCACTCTTGTGAATTTGGCTGGAAGAAAGCGCTATTTTGAAACAACTTTCATTTATTTTGGGGTCTGGAGGGAGTTTTATGTTTCTTTGACTTTACGAGTATTTCACATGCACAGAGCCACGAGCTCTGCTCATGGGATGTAAGATGTAATATAAACGATCTTTTCCTTTTCCCGTTATGTACATAAGAAATTCGCCGAAAGAAATTACTTACCCGGGTATTCTGTTCGAAAGCCTATACTATTACTATACAAGCTGTAACATTTTCTGGTCATTTCGATGGATAGTATTATCATTTATTGTGCCTTCAAGTTCTTAATTTAGAAAGCTAATGACACCGCCAGATTGCTGTTTTACGTCTTGAACCCTTTGACCAGGAAACAGAATTTTCCGAGAACGAACTGGAACTATGAACTGGAGAAATGAACTCTCCAGTCACTCGACTCTTCTTCCCTGGACATTTGAGCTACAAAGACGGATTTTTTTTCCGCGATGCTTCTTCGTCGTCAAGATCAATACTTAATGTTATCGAAGCCACTTTTTTTTATCGAAATCGAAATCAAATGATCATACTATATAGAGTCCTCCAATCGTCCAAGTCTACTGTCTTTCCAAGGGTAGTTATAACTTCTATATATAAATTATGTATCGAGTCACAGTCACAACTCACAACCCAACGCTGGAGAGAAGGTTACATGGACATCTTGAACTTTGCAAGGACCGACCCACTTGGAAGTGTCAACTTCACAACAACATTGAGAATGTGATCCTTGTGTACTTGACAGTCCTCACATGTTTCACTATAAATGTATTGAGCATTACTTTGTCCATTGGGAAATTCGATCGGAACGAGAATGAAAGTGATCTCCGGTACTGGAAATAATGCCTGGAGGAAATACGATAACTTGGGGACATTTTTTGTAACACTTTTGTTTATATTACAAATATTTTGTCCGGGTATTGTATTTTTTGGATTGATGTCGTGGTTTGTGGTCATATTTTTGCGACGTATATAAAAATACCAAAAATGTCTAGAAAAATCCAAAATGTTAGATGAAACGAAAGTTACAATGTTTGTACATCGGTTTCTTCGGATAGCACCTGGCTGTGCAAAAAAAGTTATTTATTGTTGTCGTCATGTCGTCATGTCCTCCTTTGAAAATCTGGTGATGACAATGACATGTCACACAAATTTTATTGTATTCAAATTTTTGATTTCCCTTTCAAATAGTGTCAGGAACAATAGAACAAAGTGAAAACGGATAAAAAATGTGTCACGCACGGGCGGCTGGTCAGCAACATGAAAAAAGAACACCATAAAGCTAAAAAAACAAAAACCTGAGTTTCATTTTCCTGGAAAGAAAGGTCTAAAGGTCATCTTCATCCTAATTTCAATTCAACACAAGTCCCTCCCGGCACGTATGAAAACCAATAATTACCAGTTAAGAATTGACAAAAAATACCATCCCGTGAAAAGTTGTACGGGAAAGGGAGGGGAGGACGAGACCGAAAAAAACATTTTTGTACCCGGAGTAAAAGTAAATCCGAGGAACTTGTTTACTTCTCCCAAGTTAATTCAATTTATTCAATGTCTGTCAACGACTAAATGGTTCAAACCAAAGTGAACGAGCAACGTTAACGTTACGTTCCCGTGGAAAGAAGAGACTAGAAAAAAACCCGGGTAGCTTTTGCGGTTTTGTGGGTTCTGTTTAGTTTTGCCCCATAGTGTATGTGTATTGGACAAAACTGTAAGTTCTGTGTGCTTTTACCATTTGGCCAAACCCAAAACCTACGCCAACAACAATTTTGCACTCAATTACGATTACACCACGACCATTTCAAGTTATTTGCACTTTTACTCACATCTGACCTGGAAAAAAAATGCTCATTCTTTTCGGTAACAATTTTAAAAAAAAGGTAACCTCAAAATCTACATTCAAGCACATTTACCAGAAAGTGAACGTTGTAGGAAAGTAAAAATACAAAATGAAAATTGTTGAATCTAATCCGTCTCAAGTATGAAATTCAAACATAATTTCCCATTAACCCCTTCTTAATGTTCAAGTAAGCGGAAAACAGTGAGAAAAACGTTGTGAATTACTAATAAGAAAAAACAAAAGTTTCAAAATCTCATTCGTGCACAAAAAAATGAAAGGGTTTTTGAGACCGTTTCTCTTACCATTCATTCATTTTCAGTCGAAAATTATACATTTTGTGCGTAAAATGTAAACCTAAGGTTGTTTTAGCTGCAACAATATCAAAAAATTGTTTGTGAATGTGAGTGCATTTCCTTTCAAAAGTCACATGGTCGCATCCGCCGCAGACTGTCGTCAATAATGCCACATTGGCCACATAGCATTTTACATTGTTGGAAATCAGCATTTAAATATCATTACAATTACAATGCGTGTAGTTTCAGGTTCAATGTTCAATTCGCACTAAACGTAAAATGAGGACTTATGATGGGAGCAAGCGGAACAAAGGAGTTGGCTTCTGCACCTAGCTTTCGTATACAATTCATCTTTCTGACTTTGTATACAATGCTGACATGCTGACTTTGAACAAGTCAGCAAAGAATGAGAAGAACCGCAACATTCACTCTGAGTGTATAGGACACGCAACAGACTTCTTGACTCAGATATGACATGTATGTACAATGCTGAATCACTCACAATCATAATCATCCTGTGTGTCTGATTAGCTCCAACTTTCTTCGTTCCAATTAACATTTGAATCCTTTTCCTCTCGGGATGTTGTTTGGAAGTGACTTCAACTTTTTTTTTGAGTAATATGAATATACAGATTTATGACGAACATGTCTCAGTCAAAGTATGAAACGACTTGTGATGTCCGCCGTCTCATTTTCTAAATTACAGGTGTGTTTTTAAATCTACGTGTGTTAAAAGCTGAAAGGCAAAGGGCCGAAATCGAATGTTCAGCGCAATGGAATCGTGCAATCATGCTTTCTGAGTTTAGGCTCAAATGAGCCCTTACAGGAATGATAAGGGAATGAAGAGAAAAGTTTGTAAGTGCCACGTGCGAATGCTCAATGGATTAATTTTTGAGATTTTGAAACTTCATCAATTTAGAAAATGAAAAATGAAGAGCAGTATGCAGAATTGAGATTGAAAAGAATGGAAAGTATTGAGACTTGTAATGCTGAGAAAATAAGGTTGCGAATGAACGGAAATGGCATAGAAATAAGCGAACTCGTCCTGGAATTAAAAAAGTGAGTAAGACAGGAAGTCTTAGCCTCAATACAAACTGAGGCAAAGTCGAGAACGAGACGAAGAAGTGAAGAAGGTAAAACGTAAAACCCTTCATCAGTCTTGGTTCGTTGTTGTTGAAGCTTAGAGGAAAAAGACTTTTCTTGAGGAATTAGCAGAAAGTAAAGGAGAAGCTGTGACGCTGTGAGCTCAGCTCACCTTTCGGTTTAGAAGGTGGACTTGAAGTTGGACTTGGTATATATTTCTTTATTTCGTCCCTTGTGGCTACATTATTACAGTTCATCAGATCACTACGCGACCAAGTGAAAAGTAGAATTAAAACGGAATTGAATGCGAGTCGTGAGATCCCTTTGGACTTGAACTTTTTGAATCTCACTTGATTCAAGACTAATAGTGGAACCTCAGTTGCAGTTGCAAATCCTCTTTTTGGGGAAGGAGAAGAAGTGTGTTGAAGAAAACTTTTTTTTCAAGACACTCGCGATTTTGCCTTGAAGGAGTAAGGGAAGACAGGCAGTTTGTCTGAAACTAAAAAGTGTCACGTTGGTTGGAAACTTTGTCTTAACTACAGACTCAGTCTCAACACTTGAGGAATTTTACCCGGGATTTTGTTTGTCTGCTAATCTGCTGTTGTGTATAGGAGGATAGGAGCTTGAGGTTTTGCAATTGCAAATGTGTTATAATCCGTTTCTACTTGGTTTCATGTTGTGACTACTTTTTAATTCACAATGGGACGTTTCAAATTAGTTTTGTGGTGTGAAGTGGTTTGGTGTGTGATCTTGAATGTTGGTGTGATTCAAAATGCTCAAAGTCAAGTTGCGGGTCCGCCGTTTTTGAACTCGTTAGCTGTTTTATTCCGTGCTCGTCCGCCGTGGCCGACGACGTTTCCCTCCGGCACTTTGTATGCCGCCAATACAGTGGCGTCTCCGCAACACAGTCTTCCACCTACGATATTAGCAAATAATGCTCCTAAACAAGGGATTTTAATCGCTCGTCCTATGCGACCTGAGAACAATGTCATCGTTCCCAACAAAGATGTGAACAAACATGCGAATTTGATTGCGTCTCAGATTTTGAATAGCATTCAACAGCAGAACGCACCCAAGGTTGAACAAAGTGTTCAAGGGCAATCACCGCAGCCTGCAATTGTAGTTTTGCCGGTTCCTCCGTCACCGTTGCCGCCGCAAGTACAGTTTCCACCATTACCCCATCAAACTTACGTTCTTCAGCAGAATAATAATCAGAATTACCCGGGAGAAATTATGGGGATGAAACCGGGGCCAGGACCAGGAGGCTTGGTCATGATTTCGCCACCGAATTTGCAACTGTATCCTCCGCCAACGACAGTCCAACAGAATCAGCATGTCGTGACGATGCCAATGAATCATATCATGAATGGTCATTCCGGTGGCCTTGGTCAGCATCATAGTAATCCACAGAATGAACTATTGGTTGTAACTCCCTCCTCAACGGTGACATTAGGTAATTCTCGGCTCCCTGATCCGCCTACTCCTCCAAAATTCCAAAGTTTCGGGGACGCTGGTAACGGTGTCATGAAACCTGTGATGGAGAAACCAAAGGATGGAGGCACAGGGTGGACAAGCAGCAAATTTGACAGTGACTACTTTGACATAAATATGAATGGGATAGTTAGCAACGTTAATGCACCAGTTGTGGATCAAAGCACGAGTCAAACGAGCACTGTGAGTAGTTCCATCAGAGTGGAGAGCAACAACAAAGACGGGAGCAGTAAAAGTAGTAGACCTCTTGAAGAAGGCAATAGCATCAATGCGCTAATCAATAGTTTCCACCAACAGCAGCAGCAGCAGCAAACTGAGAATTCACGGAAATTGAAGAGTACAGGAGCTCCAAAAGACTTCCGCCCATCTCCTCAACTACATTCGTTTGAAGAACCGACAACCGGGTTGAAAAGCTATATAACATTTCATCCTAGTCCGAATTCGACTGCTCCCAAAGCTGGGAGATTGCTGTCAGGATTCAGAGCTTCGGATGCTCGACCCTATCCTTACTACGAGTCGGGATTCCGTCCCATTCCCTTTAATCACTTCGCTTTTTTGTCCACGAAGGTCGGAGCAAACACTAAAGTGGGTCTTGGTGGCGGCACAAAGAATTACTTTGATTCCTGGACTACAACCGTCCCACCCGGAACGAGCAGACGTAATGATAGAAAGATGAATGTTCCGATTGTTCCTAGTCCAGCTGACCCTAGCGAAGACGAAGAGGAAATGTCTACTTCTTTTGACGACTCTGTCAATTCGTTAAAAGGAGGTCGACAAGTTACTACTTCGTCCAGTGAAGTCGTCGAAGATTGGGTGTCCCCTGCTGATGGATCTAGTATGAACGACAAACTTCATCGAAAACACACAGCTGGGAAAAAGTCCAGCTTACGTAAACATTTAAAGCCTTTGGATTGTGACAAATTTCATCGATTTGGTTTTTGTCCCATTACATCACACTATCCAACGTAAGTCTTTCAACTTTCAACTTGTCCTCAAAAAATCGTTACGTCACTACATTACTTTTTCCATTCTTGTCAGAAATACCTTCCGAAAATTATATCTAATTAATTGAAATTCGTAATTTTTATATAATAATTTGAACATGATTTTTAAACAGGGATCAAGTCGAGCAAATTGCGTCACGCTGCTCAGCTTTATTGTCACACTTGATAGCTCCATTGCCCAAGACAGATGTGAGATATGATATAATCGTGTCCAAAAATGGTTCTTTGCTCAAAGGCCGCTCGTCCCGAGAGAGCGGTTGGAGCTGGAAGAGCTTTCCCGGAAAACCCGTTTGTGATACCAAAGAGATAAAAATTGTTCCCGGATGGGCTAAAAATGAACAGGGCGAATGGCTGGTCATCCTTCAAGTGAGTCTTTCAATTTAATCAACAGGAATCCGGTTTTTTTCCCTGTATGTGTGCCTGTGTGTGTGAAATGCACTTTTGTTCCATCCAAGTTCCCATAATTCGTTAATGTCAATGCCTCTAAGCTCAAATCAAACAGTCAGTCTGAGTCGCTTATCTGGATAAAAGTATCATCTTTTCAAGCTCTATTTTCCTTTATCTTGTATCCTTCCTAGCTTTGTAACATTTATTTTAGGTCGGAATGGTTGCATTTTAGCTCATTTTGAAAGTGCATGAGAGGAATTGTGGGAGAAAAGGAAAACTTAAAGTAAACTACCCGCATGAACTACTTTCGGTTTATTTAAGTTGTGTTGTCAAGTACGGGGAAAAGTAATTTTAGCGTGTGCCATACCATCATGGGATTTTACGTTGAGAGCATGGAAGATGGAGTCGGAAAAGACGCAATGTCTTTGCCTTTTAGGGTACGATATTACTTACACGTTTGTGGAGATCTAATGGGACCTAATTTAGTGGCTGTCACTTGCTTTGTATTGTATTTCGTCTGCATTATGCAAACAGAGCGAGCTAATGGGACGAAGGGACACTTTACATTCTTTATCGATCTGAAACCTTAGTCTGTGAGACAAAGGATTCATGAGCTCGAGTCCATGTACCACATCTACATTTCACTTGAAAACGTCTCCATAATCGCGGTTTGGCCACGGTCTTTTGGCCTCGTTTTCAGCTCTTGTGGATGAGGAATAATCCTGTGCAATTACAAAGATGATCTAAAGTGAGTTTTAGGACTCTAAACCTCGCGGTTTTGAAAGAGTTATTAAGGAGCAAGTGGTCGAGGTCGAGACGAAATGGATTGCAGAAAAGGTTAAAGTCTCAGAGTGCTCCGACATTCGCAAAACTGCAAAACACGAGCTTTCCCAGTAGCTTCCATAGCCTTTAGCTCCTCATTTTCATCGTGTTTTGCATAATTGAATCTGTCGCCTTTACCACAGTCACCGATGGATTAAGAAAGAAGACCAGACAGACTTTCCAGAGAGCTACCTTATGTATATAACAACCTACAACTACAGAATATGACTTTGACTTTATCCTTCCAAAACCCGGGTTTTATGAATTTATCAATCCGAAAACCATGTTTGACGTACTGACAATCTCAAAGCTAACATTCTCATAGCAGGCGTCACGTCACTTGTTTTACACACTGTAACCCATTCCGGGCAGGAGAACGTTTCATTTCGTGACATTCGTGACATTTCACAGAAATCTCAGTCAGTTGTCTCTCTCCTCATAAAACAACCCATTTAAAAACTTTTCCCAAGTCCCAGCTCACTTCTCAGTTTGCGTTTTGCCTTTTCCGGAGTTATTAATACCCGGAACGGAGTATATAGTAGTAAAAAGTACTAAAAAGTTGTATTGTAGTAGTTTAGGAAATTCACAAGTTCCCAAATGATAATAAGGGAAAAGCTTCATCTTCTCAAAGTCAGGAGAGTCAGGACACATGTTTTAGTGTAATTTATAACCCAAATACAGACGCAAGTGTTAATACCGTGAAATGGAAAGTGGCGAAAATGCAGTTTTCTCTTCTTGTCTTGTTCCTCTCTGTGCTATTTTTGGGATATCTGAGTTGAGCGTTGAGCTGACTGACTTTCTCTCTCTTGGCTTTTTGCTTACAATATACTGCAATCTGATTTCCGCTTGACATGAAAAGACTAGGAAAAGAAAACAAATTGTTGCCCTTGTCGTCGACTGGATTTTGACTCTTCGAAAACTTATTTATTTTCCCTTCTTTCCGAGATACTTCAACTTTTCGTCTTGTTTGCCAACGTTCTTACATCTCCAAAATACCACAAACTATGTATTTTTTCGGGGGATTTCATCAAATCTATACTTTTCCAGACTAGTATTTCCCTTGAAGGCTTTTGTTGCGGTACCAGTTGCTACTGTATAAATCGAAGCAGAGGAGAGGACATGTAGGGAAAAAAATTCTCTTTGATTTGATTTGTATTTTTCGAAAAAAAAGTAGAGTACACTGTAATAATAATTTCGAAAGCCCCTGTGGGCAGTATTTGATTTCGGGTAAGTTTAGGATCAAAGAATCGCGATTGCGAAAAAAAAAGTTGGGGTTTTGAGTTTGGTTTAGTATACTGTAAAATATTTTTGCGAAATGTGCGGGATGAATGGGACATGGGTGAATGTGTATACAGAGAAAATAAATAAAAGGATGTGTTAAGGATTGCATGACAGAATGACAAGTGAATTGATGGGAAGATAAGAATAAATGTGATTTCCTTGTTTGTTTTCCGGGCGGTGTGTCTTCCTGAAACAGACATCGGTGTGGAAACAAGAGGCGCAAATTAGTCTGTGTACTCCCCAGGGAGCAACTTGTGTCGGTGACCATTGCAAAGACGACAATGGGCAAGTAGTGAAGACCAAATGTGTTCAGCGTTTCACAGCACAGAGACTCGCTGTTTTGGATCCAGAAGAAGCGGATCGGTGTCCTGTGGTCCGCTCCGTATTTCTCCCGTCTGCCTGTGTATGTCTCACGGACCCTGAGAATGGCGAAGGTCGTCATTACTCTAACGACAACAATAGCGAGGACAAACGACACATGACCATCCTCACCAACTCCAAGTATAGCTTGATTGCTAATTCCAGGAATAAAGGCTTACCCCTCCACTACAAAGTGATTGAGCGTAGTCATAAGAAATACAAGAAGGGCAAATTACCCATTGAAGAGAGTAGTGAAGAAAGCGATCCTCTTCAAACTAGTGATACAGAGTTCATCCCTGTCATCTCTGTCCCCAATCCCAACTCCAACAACACCACTTTCATGATTATCACCGAGAAATTCACGACCAATGAAAGTTCTTCCGTCTCATCCTCAGAATCGGGAGGAGATCCTTTACCTTCTTCCCTCTTTAGTAATTCAACCGGGTCTGGACCTCCGCCTTGACAAATCCACTTTCACAAACAAAATTAATTTTCAATATTAGTCATTAATTGTATTAATTTATCAAATCAATCATCTTTTCCATTCATTTCTCCGCCTTCTCCTTTATAAATTCAAATGTTGTACTTTTTTAATCTCTAATTTTGATAAACATCAGTATTAACAATAGAATATTTAAAAATGTACGATTTATTATTAATTCCCCTATCATTCCCATCTTTGTTAAACTTACCTTGACCTGTCATTTTCTTGACAGGATGACAAATCCTTAACATATTTATTTTTTTAAACGAGACTTTTGAAAATGTAGAGTAATGGTTTTAGAAACTATAATGTTGAATATGATTATCATTTTATAATTCCGAAAGGAAGTCATCACGGCTGCTACAAAAAATGTGGGTTTTATGATGAGACATTTTCATCTCGATTTACAAGTTTTTCCTATATGTCGACATTTGTATGTCTCATTCATTCTGTCATTAAAATCTTATAAGGATGTCGATTGATGACGACTTGCGACGACGGTAGTAGCGACTATAGGCGACTGCAACGTAGATTTTTGTCTCCTACTTTTCCTCTTCGGATTTCTCGAGTGTTTTTTCCATGGCCTACTCCCACAACAAAACTGCAACTTTACTTGTACTTTAACTTCATTTTCTGCAATGTACGTTTTTTTTTCTGTTGGTGTGTTCGATAGCATCACAAACCCGACTTCCCGTGACGCGTCGTAAAGTAAAGCTCACTCGCAGTCTTTGTATGTTGCTGCAATTAAAAAAAAGGCTGAAAAAAAACTTTTCATCAACGTGCTTCGTCGGTATGTGACAAATATACGACACTGAGTCCTGCACCTTCGTAACGTCACTTCGCCTAGATGTACTCCTTAATGTCACATAACCAGCTTTAACCTTAAGACCTTGTAACGTGAACATGTATCCTTTCGTCGACTTGCACTTTGTAGGTTCTTTCTAGGTTGAAAAAGCTGTTTCCATTGTTCTCTTATCGACATTTACTTTATATAAAATAATATATTTACCTTTTCTTAATTACGGTTAACATTTACAAGCATTGCAATATTAATGTTTTGTTTTAGGTGAGTCTGTCGTGGTATCATTTCGAAAGCGAACTGTTTTTTGGTGCAAATGCAACAATTTTTGATAAGTTAAATTATAAAATATAGGTTATGTTAGTGAATTAGTAATTTGCGAGCAATTTGCTAATTATTAAAAATCTGAATAAATTATTGACTATACAAGTTGTAAGACTATGATGTTATCATACGAACTGAACTGGGCTATGCACATGTCATCAACGTTGTCACGAGAGGAAAAGGTTGAAAGAAGGATTTTATTAATGTTTATTATCTTGCGTCGAATCGGAAGCTCATTCATTTTATGACACGGTGAAGTGTTCAATTCAAAAGCACGCAAAACACAAAAAGGAAAGACTTGCTAAAACGAAGCTGGGCTTTGGTGTACACACATTGAAAATGAAACGGCTTTGAGCATGTGGTCGACCGGAAACGCTTTATAATCGCATCATAGTCGTCATCAAAGTCGAAGCATTCAAGTAGGAAACGGGGCTAAATGTTTTCCCATGAATGTTGTTGTGCAGTTTGTTCCATTCTCTCGTTTAGATTCTTCTCTCCTTGTTTGTCATTTTGCACAGGACACCCAGATACACAAAACGCGGATTTGGCGGATGGCACGTTCGTACTACACTTCAGGTTCACGTTCACATCGTCCATTTTGAACCGTTTGACTCTCCTTATGACATTTATTTACATGGTTTCGCGAGAAATGCATTTGGTAGTGCGGTGTAGCCGTGAAGTAATGCTTCTGATAAACTCGTACCCGGGTAAAGGAAGCAGGCAAATGAAACCTTTCAAACGTCTCTTGAATTGTTATGCCCGGGTCTCCCCATCCCGGAGAAACGAGTCAAAGCTCGTTCCAAGGTTCCATTTGCCAGGGAAATTACTAGACAACTTACCCTTGTATTGAATTGTGCAATGGTGCAGGTACTGGGAACACGGGAGAAAACACGATTTATTTACTATTTGCCCTCCTTCCAGATGGACTTGGGAAACGTGAATGAATGCGTGTCTACAGTGACACTAATTAAACAAATAAACAAAAGCTCCCAAAAAGCACACACAAACCCAAATCCAAGCTTTGAGTAGATTCTCTCCTATTCTCCAAAATCATCCTGGAATAAATTGTTCCAGATGTGCATGCGTGTTCATTTTATCCAGTAGCTCTGGAAATGGATCCATTGTTCCTTTACAATTTTGATGATTTTCTTTTCATAACTGCGATTTGTCTTCCTGCGTCTTATATTTTCTCATGTTGCGTCCTCAAATAACGACGAGAGAAGATTTGAAAAATGAAAACGAAGATTGCACATGAAAGATTACACACTCTAAACACATTATTTATGTAAACATTGTAATAAGCCTAATAGGACTGTTCAGAAAAAAAAATGGTAAATGGTACTTCATCCTCCATCCAATGCGATTATCAATCCCTTGGAGCATCAAAGCACACAGACAATTCCGCTTGTTTGACAATGTAGAAAGGATTATGAATATGAAATGATGATGAGTTATGAATTTATGAATCATTTCCGCATCAGGAAAGAAAAAGACTGAGAACAATCGTCAGGATTTTGATACAAAGCATAATCTTGTAATGTGATGAGAATGATGACTGCATAGGAAATCTCTTCAATGGGATTAGTAAAGGACTTATTGAAATCCCAAAAGATGTATAACTCAGAGAGAAAAAAGTGAAAGAGAAATCTTCTTTTGCTTGTCGTTTGCCTCCTTTGCTTTGGCATCTGTTCTTCATAATCTCCATTTCTGCATGTGCGAGAGAGAGATTTTTTTTGCAAGAGCCCAAACCAAACCCGTCTAGCGTCTGTGTGGAGCCCAAAACTTGCAGAATTGCTTGTCGATTTCACTTTTATTCTCACTTTGGAGCAAAACTGCATCTTAACTGGGTTAAGGACATTTCGTCTCATGTGCTCCTCATCTGTTCTTACAGAATCAATCAATATCAAAACGACGCTTTTTCAAAATATCTCATGTTTTATTACTTATAATTTTCCAGTTACACACATCATAGCTTTGTTACGCACAAGTAGAAGAATTTATTACATTTAATTTAGTAGTATAAAAATAATTAATAAATCCTTAATTAATTTGTCTTTATCACACTTAATTATTAATTTACTTGCTAAATTCGTATGCCTTTTTAATAAAGGAAGATGAAATGAACTCGTGAAAAAATATAATGGCAACAATGGACAATCTTCAACGTACATTTTTCCATGGATGTTTCGAAAGAAGACACGTATTTTAAAAAGAATTATATTGCTTTTTTAAAAAAATGCGATTTTTGTTATTATGTAAATGTTATTAAATTAAAAGAAGGGTTTTTGATTCTCCTTTCTTTTGACTGGATTTCCATTTTTCTCCTTTACGTTTCATAATGAATTCTTTTGTAGGAGACAACAGACTCGTAAAAATTTGCATATCAGATAAACAAACCACTCAAGATCGAAAGCATTTGGGAATTCTTGCATAAAAAACACTCAGTTTGTATTGTTGTTCAGGTGTTGATTGACTTGGCTCGATTACATATTATAAATTCAGGAAAAGGGGGTTTTACGCGTTGTAATCAATTTGCATTTCAAAAGGGAAAGTGGATTTTTTGGCAGTTGTTTATGTATCTTTTTGATCTGCTTTACGCTTTACCCATTTGCTCGTGTCTTTTGTACAGGGTTCAAAGGGCAGTTTGGTTGGGAGTTAATTAGTGGTATTAGGTGTTTTGGGAGTGTTGTTAGTTCCTGCACTTTTCCCTCTGTACACTGGAGCTGGTCTGGATTTACTGGCTTTGGGAACTGGAATTTGAGTAGTCTTTTGGGTGCTGGACAAGAAAAAGTCAGCGGGAATAACAGCACTAGCGTTTTTTGAGACGGATGCTTGCGTGGTCACGTCTTTGAGTAAATGAGGAGGTGGAGTGACAGTGATCGCTATGGATTTGACTTGTCGACTCTCCTCAATGGCCATGTCATCGTCATTGGGAGTGACATGATGGATCATGTCAAGGAAAGGGTTGATAGTCGGAACAGGAATGACGGACACAGGTGTGTCATTAGATGAGGAAGTGACGCTTTGGCTAATGTTGTAATTGTGGTTTGGATGTTCGGTTGTGGTTGTGGTTCCAGTACGAATGCGATGGACGTAGGGTTTTCGTCGTCGCATTGGGAACCTGACCGGAGGTCGGACATAGGGTTTATGTGGTGGATAAGGAGATGAGGTGGAGGAGGAAGCTGAAGACGTGTTAGGGTTAGATTGTTTTGTAATGGGTGGTCGAATGGAATTGATTAGTGTGTCGGTGTCTTTGCTGTTAATGGATGGGACGTTGTCAACTGTGATGTTCAAGCGAGAAGGTCCATGAGTCAGGTCATCGTCATCGTCAAGTACTACGTCAGTGTCAGTCAGGTTTGATTGTTTCCTCTCCACAATGACATAGCCTTTATTGTTCTGAAAAAAGTTCATAAGTTCCATAATTGAGGATTGATTTATGCCTCTGGTGGGACTGACTGCAATGAGAGGGGATTGGGATATTTCAGGATTGGATTCTAATTGCAAAAGGTCACCAGTACCCGGGTTGAAAGCTGCTGCGGTTCCAGATGGGTCCTCGGCTGTGGGAAGCTCAACAAACACGGGTTTCTGCTCGGAAGCGGATTCGGAGAGTTGAGGCGAAGCTTCCAGCTGTGCTCCAGGCTCGATCATGGCCAGTAATTTGTTGATGTCAAAAGGATGTCCGTTGAAACTCGGTGCGTTGGCATCTGCTACCACCTCAAACATGGGATTACCATCTTGAGTTCCTGAAGAGACTAGCTGTACTCCAGGGACAATCTGCTGATGTCCTGGACTACTTTCGCCACCTGAATTAGGATGAGCAGTGACGACAGACACTTGACTAAAGGCCGTGGTCGGTTCGTAGCTTTGTCCACCACTGCCCCGGGTGAGAGAGGAAATGATTGAGCTGAGAGATGCATCTTGAGACGGTGTTGCAGAATAAGGTCCTCCTTGCATATAACCCGATGGATCTGCTTGCGTGCTTGCAGAATCGATCACTGGCCCTCCAACTGCACTGAGATCCATGGACGCGTCATAAATCTGAGGAACCCCTTGGGTCCGAATAGCTGAGAAAGTAGCTCCGAAGTTCTGGGAAGCTCCGACTCCCTGGTCACCGCCACTGTATTGCTGTTGGCGGTGTTGCTGCTGGGAATAATGCTCCTGTTGGTATGCTGTGTCGAAGTAATCAGGACCATTCGACTGTGGAACAATTGGAACGTGACCACCAGCTCTCACTCCAGATTGCCTTGGAGGTCCATAAGATCCCGGAGCAGAGGAAGCCCCATGAAATCGCCCGTCACCTGAAATGATCTCCTTTTCATACGAGAGCAATTGAGAAGGAACCACTTCCAGTCCGGCCAAATTCGGATTCTGAGGTGCAGGCACATACTGCGGTGACGCATAAGTCGGTTGAAACTGCTTCGGTGGACCAAAGCTTGGACCATAGATTTTGACCTTTTCTCCACCAAAATGAGGTTTCCCTCTTCCTCCCGGAGATGCATACTTTTGCGGACCTCCGTCTTGCACAACTACAGCGTGATAGTTTGGTTGACTGAATGGCTTGTATTTCGGGAATTGAGGCATTTTAGGGAAAAAGCTCGGCAGTTTCTGCAAACGAGAACCTAACCATCCGAATATCTTCGAGGGTCCTCCTTGTTTCACTCTCACTGGCACTACTGGACCTCCGTGTTGCTGATGCTGAGGAATACTTTGTACTTGAACTGTCTGTGGAGCTCCTACATGGTATCCTCCGCCTCCTCCCACGTTGCTAAACTGAACCGGCACTTGTCCCTGAGAATAACTCCCTGGAAGATGAAGTTGAGCTTCAACCTTGATGACTGCCACAGTCGCAATTAGGGCGACCGCTAACTTGAGCTAAATCCATCCCATTAAAAAAAACTCTTACAATTTCCCCTTCAAACGAAAACTTACTCTTAACTACTTTTAATTATTGCTTAATTTCTGGGTCGAATTTATAATTAAGTCTTCCTCCTACGTTCTTTCTCTCGTTACTTTCGTTACGTGTACACTGTATGACTGTTACTCGGAATTTCCGTTTTTTGCTCTTCTGCGTCATTCCCACTCACTTTAGAAACTGACAGTGTCAAGAAGTGAATATTTACAGCTACAGATGCTATTTTTTTAAAACAAATCTTATAACCTAAAAATCTACTACAAAAACAAAAGTGACAAGGTTAACATGTTAACGTACCATTGTTGCGTTTTACGAAAAAGTATCCGGTTTGAGAGTAGTCACTAAAACACGAATTTCACTTCCAAAAAAGGTCACGAAGGGGAAAAAATAACGGAAATAAAATGGTGAATCTCACTTAATGGTTTCTGGTGAAAATGCTTTTTGTTCAGGGCCAGAGGAACGAGCCCGGCCAAATATTTACTACCGGTTTTCTCCCTGGTTGCGTTATGTAGGGTATAGGACAGGGGCAATAGTAACCGTATATTCGGAGGATTGGTCACATTTGGCGGAAGTGAGAATGGAATCTGTCTACGAACTGAAGGTATAGTGGAAACGCAAGGCTTCTCTTATAGACTCGGAAGTGAAGAAAAAATGGTCAAATTACTCATTCACTTTCTCTGTCATGCAGTCAAGTCTTGGGCTCTTCGTCTTGGTCGTGCACACATAATCACTCAAGCTCTTTTTACCATTTTACTTCTCGTAGTCAGTCAAAAAGCCACTAGCAGTTAGGAAACCAAGCATGGCCAAACCACAATGCACTCAACCTCATCCCTACGCTTGCAAAAAGACTTGCAAACATACTTTGCTTCCATTTTGACAGCTAGTGAGTGAGTGTAAAGGTATAAACCTATTGCCTTATTATACCATTGCATGTTGGATACATTACTCTATGTGGAAGTATGTACTTGACGATCCCCGCCGCAGGAATCGAAAAAACCAAAAAGCAAAAGTCAAATGCACAAAACAAGTCGAATTGGTCGAAACGTATTACTAGTTCGACTTCTTGGAGAGTTTAAGAAGACAGAGAAGAAGCCGTCTGTCAATTCAAGAGTCGCTTCGTTTTCCCTTGACCCATATCCCGACAAGTTGTGGTGGCTAACAGACGAGTTACACATACCATTTTTTTCATATTAGATTTCTAATACCGAAAGTCATCAGTGCTTCATCATAATGATTTCACGTACTGCACAAGTGGACACCAAACAAAATTCGCTAATGACAATGACCTGCGAGCTGTGAGCAGATGGGACGTCGACAACACACACTCGACTGTTCAAAACAACTTCCCGTCTTTCGTCGTCGTCGGCGTCGCAAAACACAAATCTCATTGGAATACACAACCATTCATGCTAATCATGTCAAAATGTATAGTTTTCAATGAACACTTTACCAATTTTGTAAAATCTAGTTTCGAAGCAGTTTCTTTCGTGAATTTCATTTCCCACCCACTAAACACTAAACATGATTTGCAAGCTTATCATTTTAACACATGCCAAAAATTCGTCAAGAAACATGTTGCACCGGAGGAGTTGCACTGCATTTGTTTGCAATTTTCTAACAAACTTGAAAATTATGCATTTTTTCAAACTCGTTCAACAGGATGAGCAAGCTTCAAGGTTAATAAAAATCATTAATAATACCATTTTGTTAATTTTAATTTTATTTCTAGAAAATTATCAAGTCATTCACATCCACACATAAGAGTTTTGGTTTTCCAATTTGGTCAGTTTAATCTCAGCCAAGTGAACCTTGGAGATGTCCACGGAACAATAATTCACAAATGGACATTAATAATGTGTCTGTTGGTTGTTCTGTAGTTCCTTAAGCTTTGGTTTTAGTATAGCAGTTTACGTTTTTATAGTTTTATTATAGAGGTTTGACAATTTGACACTGCATTTATCTCTATTTCACTTTGTTGCCTTTTCTCCTTGTTTTTTTCTTCTGTGGTTGCAAAAAAACCTGACACTGAACTGAACTGGCACAAAGTGTGTTTTTTGGGGGGGGGAGGATGAGATAGCTTCGAAGTGTAGTATACGAAAACGAATCTGCTCCATTTTCCTGTTACTTTAATGTTGCCATTGCATTTTCTATTGAGTTTTTGATATGAAGAAGACTATAAGGCAATATTGAGCAGTTAGGTGTAACTTTATGTCTTTTGCGCGTGACTAGGCTGTTAATGCGTCTTTGATACACAATTTTGGCACGCAAACATTGGATGACACAGGAGAGAGAGAAATTCCTAATACTTCTTGTATATACAGTTTCTCATCTTTCTCATAGAGATTTTCAAAAAAGTCAAACAGTAGACATGGACTTGAACGATGCGACATTTTTCCTACATGCTACGTCGACAGTCGACAATTTACATTTTTGCCAAAAAAAAGTAGTAACAAGAGCTGATATTGCAATTTTCCATGATTTCACAAAAGTTTGCATTTTCTTCTTTTTTTTTTTTTTTTGTATTGTTACCTGGCTTGCCTGACTTGGCAATGACAGAAGTCCTACAGAAGTATGAGGTTGCGACATTTTGTGATGTTTGCCATGCTTTGTGTTGTCTCCTGGACATAGCATTGAACAGTTTCAGTTTTTCCAGAGGCAATTCGAGTTTTTCTTCGAGAATTCTATTGTCCTTTTCTGGCAATATTTGGTTTCCAGAGGCATTGAAATATTAACCCGTATTGAGCATTTTAGCATCTTTTGATACTCTGGACATGTGACTTGACTGGTCGAAAAAGGGTTTTCCAGTGAAAAGGACCTCAGGTTACAACTTACAACTGTATTTCAACTCGTAAATCTTCTTGTGTGGAGACAAGGGAAGGGTTTCCTCGTTTTACCTTTTCAAACCAATGGAAACGTACATTCATTTTCTGGATTCGTTCCATTTTGAGAGGATTTTGGCCATTTTGGTGAAATGTTTCGTGTGTTACGACCCGTCGGCACTACTCAACTACCTTTTACATTTCACCGTTTCCTTATGTCTGGTTCAATTTGTTCATTTCAAATTCACATCCAAATGAATCTAAATTAAAGTCTCTTTTGATTGTACAAGTAGAATTCCCAAATGATTTAACCACCAAAACTTTCCATAACGGAAACATGTAGTAACCCAAAATTCCACCGTAACCGTAACATCCTCCTCTACTCTTCTTGTAACATACCGATACAAGACACAGATGAAGATGTGAACTTGGGAACATAATAAAAGCACAATTTCTCTACGTTTTCTATATATTACATATTCTTCAAAGTTAAAATTTCATGATGATGATGAAATGATGGCAAAATGTGGCTCTGCGGCTGGGACTGACAAGAAAACATGAATTGTGCCAAAAATTTACATTTATGCATTTTCCTGGCTTCTTCTTTTGCGGCATCATCTCACATGAAAGTTGAAAATAAGAAGATTCAACCAAGCGGAAACACGAGCAATGATGTCTTGTTAATGTGTCACTTTTTGAGATTTTTATCGTACATTCTTTAACATAAATGAAAGTTTTTTTAAAAAGTGAGATGTCACGTTCCTTGTTGGTTAAAAATGTCGTAAAAAAGTATCAAAAGTTATATATTATCATTTTATGTACCAAATACTACTTCCTCCCTTTTTTGCGCATTTTGTACTATTTTGACATTTTACGATTTTACAAAGATACATACTGTAATTAATTTCACAATTTATCGAAACCGGCACATGCAGTTACATTACGATTACAAACCTAAGTGAACTTGAAAAAATGACGAACTATTTACTCGACATTATAGCCATTTCGTCAAACGTCGTCATCAAACCTTTGTACCCTTCCGTCTCAAAATGACCACAATTAAGGCAAATTACGAGCCAAGCCATTTAAACTAATCATTCAATCCTGATCATAAAAATTCCAAAGGTAATACAAAAGTTATGTAGCAGAGCCGTGTAACACTTAACCTCATGTCATGTTTCACTTGTGAGGTTGACTGAGTGTTGGACTCGGAAACAAAACTGGAAAGACGAAAAAAATCCTAATTACTATACTACCCCATAAAACCGCATAATAGCTCAGAAAACGACAATCAACAACAATGCACAACAGTCTGTTTCTGTAGTATAAACAGTAAAACCTCAGATTTTTGCGGATGTTGAAGCCTAGAGTGCAAAATTGTGCACAACAGTGCAATGCAGTCGTGCGCTGCGTAAAATGGCAAACTCCAAACTCTCACCATTTCAACGCACACACAATGCTATAATCATGGTACATTAGTACACGTATTCATTTCCACGTTAGTTAACTGATATATCGACGATATTTGCTAATTAAGCATTTTTGCGCAGGTGTAATTTGCGCTACAACACTACTTATCCTTAATTAAAATTGACTTGATGTGCTCAATTAAAGAAATGAAACGAATCAATAAAATCATTTTGTCAACTACATACATGGATT
>JABASF010000201.1:0-55687 GCA_019776145.1 Harlomillsia oculata | reverse complement strand
CTTTTTAGGCTTGACAAGAGTTGATACTGAACTATATAAAACTGAGGACAGAAACTACCATTTGACACACACAGTTTGGACATTTGAATATAACACTTCGACACTCTTGACAACGAGCACGTGGAAATGAACGAGACACATTTGTTTGCATCTTACTTCTCTACGGATTTGTGTGGTCACTTTAATACCAAAATGTGAATAAATGAAATTATTATGTTGTGGCGAATGCAATGTTGCGATAAATGTACAAAAATGATGTAAATTAGTATATTCCACAGGAAATAGTGTTATTGCACCATTGAAAGCTATTAAAGAAGAACACTTTTGCCATTCGGTTATGCTGAGTCGTTTTTTGAGGTTGTGATCTGACGGAATAAATGGTTCGCAAAATGGCAAAATCCCACTCACGCTCATATCGTGGTGAGTTTGTAAAATGTGTTGTATTGGCTTTTGTGTACAACTTCACTTTCTGCTTCGTTCAAAAACCGTACTTAGTACAGACTTGTTGTGATGAAGGAATTTCTGGCATGGAAAAAGGCAAAGAACTCGATCCAAAAACACGAAAGTTATTGAGTGTATACAGAAAATCATATACAAACGCAAAAAGGGACAAAAACCTTGTCCAGGCAAAAATGAATGAACCAGTAGTAGGAACAAGGAAAATGAACGATATTGGAATATAAAGCGATTCAGTTTTGTTGCTTGTTTCTTCTTTTTTGCATTTATTTGTATATATTTGTATGTATCATCTCATCGTATACTGTCATGCATAATTTTGGATTGGATCGGGTGCGAAATATTCCAGCATAAAACATAAGACATGATATGATCTTGTCATACGAATGTGTACGCGGATCATCGAAAGTTTTCGTGGGCTGTGCTATTACGTTGAAGGCTTGAATGTGTGCAAAAAGGCAAAAATACACCGCTCTGTCTGTGTGCAAATCTGTAACAAAAGGCTGAATGGGTTTCATACACGTATCAACTCAGTGCGAAAAAGAGAATAGAATCTCTCTTTTCCCCGGTTCAGAGTTTTACAATGCTTTGTGAAGTAGAAATTACCAAGTCAAACGGGTGTCTGACTGAGAGGAAAGGAAGGAATTGAACAGGAGAATTTGCATGCAACTACGAGCATTTCCAAGGATCCAACTCATCCAACTTAAGGCTGAGTGATTCAACTTATAGGATTTGGGAGTTTCGGGTTTCGGGTCCTCGAGCTTTGTGAAACTCTCTCAACTTTTTATCACTAAATTATCCATTCATGGTCGCGAGAGAAGGTTCCAAGAAAGGTATGAACGTAATAATAACGGAAAGACTTCATGAAAAGACTGTAAGGCCAACGATATATATTCTCATCCCTGGTTTTCAAGACGACCGGAAATTCAAAATACAAAGTAGTAATTCAAATCATGACATTAATGACCTCCGGTGCTTCACAATGCCCAAACTATAAGTCCGGACATGGGAATTCAATGACAGTTGTATCGCAATAATTGAAACCGCAAAGATCCCCAAATTCAATATATATTTTAATAAAGTTACGCGTACTACTATGATATATAGTAAATATAGTACATTTACATAATACAAAAAACTGCAACCCTACGCCTGTGCACAGGTCCAGCTATTAAAAATGTAGGTTTCGTTCAAATGTCAACTATACGTTCAAAACGTCAGGTCGACGTAAAAGAAATACATGATTGATGCCTTGACATCCTTTGGTTGATACTAATTGGAAGAGATACAGGTGATACAAATTACACAAGTTTAACGCTCGTTTTGATTTTCTGTAGAATTTTTATGATATAAATCACATTTCTAAACGTACAAAATAATATTTTTTGAGGTTAGACTGATGGGTGGAGTACAGAAAATGTACCACATCGAATGAAGATCACACGTTCAGTAATGATTACATTTTTTGAGCAGTACGGGTTGAACGGAGAAAAAAACTCATTTTATTTGTTGTCACCTTGTGATGAAGCTCGTCACACATTTCCAAATATGGACAGAGGAAGTGTACACGAGAGAAGAGATGGTCCAACAGCCTGACCCGTCTTGTTGGAGACTGACTGTTGGATCCGCAAACTGTGATTACAAATCGTAAAGTCGCTCAGCGCTGGTCGAGAGAGACGATAGAGGTGAACATGTCACTTAGTCATGGTCATTGTTGACGAAACACGATTAGCACTGTGAGTTGTTGTGAGTTTGTGAGTCATGGAATAATGGACCACTTGAGTCCACAGCTCAGAGGGAAGCCGACGAACAAGAACTTGAGTGGGCAGCTTGATCAAGATGAACCGAAGACGTTTGCAAAAGAAATGAGTTAGTGGAGCTCATCATCATGAAGAGAGAGACCAAGTAACCTCAACTCTCCTAACCGTAAGTGAAGTGCAAACGCCCACGTGCATCAGTTTTTGCTAGTATTGATTGTTCCTTTTGCTTCTCTGTGTGCCATCCATCCTCTGACCGAGAAATTGTACACCTTAACATCATCTCGTCCTAGTATCCTATCCAATAAGTGGAATAGCATGATAATGTAATGATAAAGCAATAAAACCACCAACTCCGTCCATCCAACAAGAGCTTTCCAATGAAATTAATAGACTCAAATTTGCCAAAGCTATTAATCAGAAACAAGTGCTTGGATTAGATTTCATAGACAATCCTCTCCCATAAATCCAGTACATCTATAAGCAAAAGCATATTAGCACAATCGTCAATTACAGCAGATTGCTTCCTCGTTGCAGTGAATCTTCTCTTCAGGGTAATAACACCGAAAATCTTCTCACTTAATGGCACTAAATCCTTGAATCCGACCCCGATTCATTCTCCTAGTTCTCGTCGTACAGAGAATTTTGAGCCCTCGTGTGGAGTACCTAATCATACATAATTTTCGGGGGAGGCAGAGATCTCCAGAATGATGTATATATTAACTTGTCTATGAAGTCAACATGAAAGGAACCAAATGAGAATTTTGCACGTACTAAGAGTTGTAACTAACGTGAGACTCAAGTTGTGCTAGACGCATTATTTTGACGTGAAGTGACGTGGCAGTTGCCACAGCTGAAGACTTAATAGGTCCCTTTTAGTCAATTTCCCAAATTTAATGCAGATAACAAAGTACGTGAGAGAGGACAAAATGCAAACTAATTCCAGTTCAACGAGTACAAGTGCTGTTGTTTGCATGCACTCCAGCAATAAGGCAAGAGAGAGAGAGAGACGAGGACGAGAAGCACACAATTTTGGTGATTATCGACTCGACTTGAGTCGTATGGGTGGCTGATACGATCTTAACAGCAGGGGACCCAACCATTTCGTTTTTTGACGACAAAAGCAGACGGAAGCTACCTGCCAGTGCACCAAAAATTTTGGATTCAAGACAGAGAATGAAGCAGTGACCCACCACCATCTCTAAAGACTGTCACAAACGGCGTGAAGCATTTTAATACAACACAACCGAGTAATTAGGTGCAGAAAGACAAAAATCTAGGACGAAGAGTCAAAAAATGAGGTTCGTCTCTTGCTGAGAAGGCACGACCTAGTCGCAATATAGTAACCGCAAAGCTATAAAATTACACTCTCCTTTCTTTTCTTTCCTTTCGCATCCATTCGACACATTTGCAATTTTTGCATGAGCGTATGCAAATTGACAAGATCAAGCTGCAGGCGGCACACATTAATATGCATTTTCCACGAATATAACAGACAACACAATAAGAACGTTTTCAGAAAGCATTCTAGGGACATATTTTTATATAGATGTGAGTATGGGTTGTATGAGTTGAGTGTGTTTGATGTCTTCAGTCTGTCTACTTTGGAAGATGGAACTCGAAAAAAAATAAAGAAAAAACTGAGTATTCAGTCTTGAGAGACTTTAAACCCTTGGAAAGAAGAAACAGACTTTTTTTTAGAATAGCAGTAGTACTACTTCGCACGACAGAACAAGTGCGTTGTATTGGTCTCAAGACGTTGACAACAAATGCGAGCTGACTTGCAGCTTAGGTTGAGAATGAATGTTAGTGACACTTGATGTCATCTAAAATTCCCACTGTAGAGGCCCGTAGAGGCGAATTCGTCCACTGGGCAAGGGGAAAGTGACTTTGAACAACGAGTCAGTCGGGCAAGAATTTTCCACTGTGCTTTTTCAGTGGTACACTTACACTACTATAAATGCCTATGCCTCTTGGTGTACAACGACATGTCAAAGACAGGCGGATGTCCTTAGATCCAAATTGAGTTTGCCATTAGGTCAAAGCATGTTTCCGGATTGAAACGACGTCAAATGACTCTCTTCTCTCATTTGCTACGTGCGGATGTGTCGTATCGAATTATTGGAACAAAGTGTGCGCTATGCAATTAAGTCAACTGACTGAGAAAAGAGAACAAAAACATTTCAACTTACAGTACGTCGTCGTGCAGTCCCACTCCCTTCTTCGTTTCACTTTTCCCTGGTGATTTGAGTCGGTTACTTGATTCTTTCTCCATGGATGATGGTGATGATGAACACTGGCAAGTAGTCATTGGGTGTAATGAGCAGTGGCTCGACGAGCTTGACCTCCGTCCAGGCAGGAGTACATTGGAACCCGAAACACCCGAACCTTGTGTCTTTCTCATGCTGTCCGACATTAAATCTTGATGAACGCTTTCGGAATTGCTGCTGCTTTTGGAACTCGAGCTGCTCGTTCGCTCGACAAAAGGCCCAACTCTAAGTAACATCCTTACTACTATAAACGCGAAGAGCGTGTGCTTGCTTCAATCTGTTTTTTTATCACTGTATCTTTGCGACGGTGTGGTGTGGCACTCTGCGTCCTTAGCAGAACATGTCAATGTGCGTCTTTCAGAATCCGCATGGAACAGTAAATCGTTGATAAGAAAGCTTCAAGTTCCATGTCTGATTAAAAGAAGCAACGACGAATGCTCAAACTCGAGGCGTCGTCGTTCCGCGGCTTTCTTTTCATTCCAGAATGAGACCACGGAGACGAGCAACTTTTTCTGCACTTCTTGTCTAAAAAACTTTTCTGTTTCTAAAGCAAAATCGGTGCAGTCAAGTTGAAACGAAACAAATGAGTTCCAAAGTGTCAAAGAAATCAGCCAGCTTTTTTTCTTCTAGTAAATTGTCCACAGTCCCACAAGTTCACATTGATTCCCTCGTTGCATAAACGTGATGGACAGCGTGTCCAAGTCTCAAGCTTTTGATTACTAATTAAATGCGTCTAACTCGGAATGACACCAAAATATTTTGCTAGATCCGGTAATCAGGTTCGTTCGCTCAAAAAACTTAAAATGTGTTAATTTGTGGTTATAAAACATGAGTCATAACAGTCATAAGTGTTTATCCTTTTAGCGAGAAAGTTGATGCTCAACACATTAGTATATAAAGGATAACAGCTTTTGTGTGTCCTCGTGTCTCTCCTCCGACAACTTGGTTGTCACGAAATGATCACTGAATAAAAATGTTTGGTTTTCCCACTGTAACGTGCGGTAGCATACAAAAAGGTAAAGCGTTTGATTTCAACCATTCACTAGATGAGGTTCAATCTAATTTTTTTCTATACTTTTTTCCTAGTTTTCTCACACGTTTTCTCAACGTGATATTTGAAAAACACTTCAAGCAAGAGGAGCGCTTCTTCAAAAATCATAGATTGAGAGTGGAAATCCTGTCATGGAAAATAACATTATGTTTCCAAACGTTGCTGTTCCTGGCTTGGAAATAACTGGCAGAACTTACAAGAGTCACAACAGTTTCATCAACTTCATGAGAAAATGGTTTGAGGACGACGACAACGATGGAAAGACTAGTAAAACGACAAATTGTGTAGCTGAAGTCTTTCCTCTAATTTTTCAATAAGAGCTTCCTTATTTAACACAAGTGAATTACAGTGGAGCGAGTGAACAGTTTGGACCGTTCATTTAATGTCCGATAACACTTAGAGTACAACAAGGATGAGTACTGGACCAAATACACAGCGAGATGAGAAACGGAAGAGACGAAGGTAGCGAAAGGAAGCACATTAATTTTATTACGTTGACTGTCGATGGCGAACGACGAAGCAACGCAAGGAACGGTTCTCTCCTATTAGTCCTTTTCAACTAGAACACACAACTTGTCCTAATTTCAAACACACTATAGATGATCCTATTATATATAAAAGTTGACAAAATGAAATTTTTTCGCAAAAAACGTGATTTTGGCACAAAATGGAACTCTTTCTGATTTCCTCCGAGGGTCGAGTGTGAAACAGAAGTTGTGTGAATACGATAAACAATTCAATTATGTCTTCTTCAATCTACCTCTTGATACGCCTGAAATAATCTTCTTCGTCTTGTTCAAAATCTATAATAAAAAAGGCATTAAAAGTCAGTTCATAATAAATCAGAAATAAGTTAAAATTTAGATTTTTGTTCAACAAATTTTCTATCCCGGGAAAATAATTTATACCGAAACTGCTTTGCAAAAATCCTGAATGAAGTATTAGCAATTTTCTCGGCACTTCACATTTATTACAGCACAACTGCAGCGTTTAATTAGTTTTTTTCAGCACAGAAAAAAATTGGAGTCACGAAAGAAGAAAAGCAGTTTGTAAATGTCTCATAAAACGCAGTTCCGTCAAATTTGCATAGGTTCTACCTCACGCTTTTGTGATTACAAGACACTTGAAAGATTACACAGTCGTTAATTAATATCTCTCTCCCTTCAAAAGTGGCTTGGTAACAATAAATATAAGAAAATGGTGTTTTGGAGCATTTACTGAATTTACTCCGTCCAACACAATTAAAATGAATAATTATGACTACCTTCCGGCGACGTTCTTAACACGATGTATTACAATTAAGTGCACATACTCTGATTAGTGCTAACAAGGACAACCAACATTTCTTAAGGGTTTATATATTACATTTGGTACGATTACATGGTATTTTCGATTACTACGCTTTTATCATACACAAAATGAACTTTAACGATAAAAAATAAGGTTCTGTCAGTCAGACTTCAGGAGCATTTTCCTATCTTTGTGTGGGTACAAATATAGCATAATTGCACTCAAGTAAGTAATCCTTAACATCACTTTATTATCCATGTGACGATGACGATGACGACTTGAGCGGAAAAAAAGTTGTCACGCTTTGCTAACAATATAATTGCTATTTTTGCTGCTGCAATGATGATTACTAACTACATGCTGTAATTGGGCCACATTGTTCCTTTATCCAGAACATTCGTTGTAGAGGAGATGAAGGTCTCGTGTGTTAGATCTTCTCGTCATCTCCTGCCTTGTTGTTCAGCGTGAACTAGAATTTATAGGGACGGTCAAAAAAGCCATTTAATTCAATTTACTACAAAAAAAGCATTAAAATGTTCAAGGAAGACAGAGTTTACTCCAAATTCATCATTCTATCAATCGAACTAATTTGACTGCTCGGCGTGCTCGGTACATTTAAACCTCGATTGCAGATTGCTTCTGGCTTTACTAAAGAAAAAACGTAGGTTAAATGGGGCAAAGCGAGAAACTAGAGTGAAATGAAACAACGAACAACGCAATTTGTCAGAAGCCTGAAATTAGATCTAACTCTAACTATAAAAATCTATAAGCATCTAGCATCTCCTCCGCTTATTATGTTTGGGCATTGGGCTATATTTATGTGTGAAGTTACAGTATAGAAAATTATTATGAATTTTGTGTTTGTGTGTGGATGGATGTGGAATGACCTTCTGTGAACATATAGCACAATCAGGAGAGAGGTTTTATCTCCGGTTTGGTTATAATATGAGAACACATAGAGAAGATTAGACAAAAACGCAGTTCCTCCAAGTATACACAGCACAGTGCTCATGTGTGATCTCATGCAACACAAGCTATTGTACATAATTCCCCATTTGGTTTTGGAATGAACATTAAAAATAAACGGATGGAAAAATACATTAATTCAAATGCATTTTATGCTGCATGTTCATTGATAATGAGCAGAAAGCCCAGGCAGATAGACTTTTGGCTTTTCCAATCTCAAAACGCATTAAGTTGTGCATTTATAACCTGTAATGCATGTAACAAAGAGACTACTGAACCACCAACCAACAAAGTCTAACTTACTGCGCGCAATAAAAATAAATGTAATCAATTCTTGTAAGGGCTACTTACAGACATTAGATTAATTCAAAACCACTTTTTTTGTCTGGATTCACATTTTTACCTGGAATATAAAGGAGCGTGTCCAAGAATGAGACAAGGTCCAACAATNCGTGTCCAAGAATGAGACAAGGTCCAACAATACGATGCAAATGCAAACGACAACAAGTCTGCTCAAGTCAAAGAATCACAGATTCATAATCTCACCACACCTCTGATTACGTCTTTTTGGAACATTACATCAATTACATGTCACACTTGTCCACATGGAAAAGATGGAGTAACACCAACAACGGAGAATTTGCAACGTTCACCGCCGTGTAATAATAAAAAAAGACAAACTATGCTTTCGTAGACACATTCACAAGGTGCGTCGTTGCGTTCGCGACGATATTGTGAGAGACTACTTTTTCGTTCCTGTCTCTCCTTTTGGGCGTTAGTCGCAGTAAGTTTCGTTGTCGCAAAAATCTGAGATACAACAACAGCAACAAACGTCGTTTGCGTTTCGAGTTCCTCGTTTCGTTTCGTTGTTCTTGGCACTTTTGCTCAGGTTAAACATGTGAAAGAGTCGATTTGGAGTTCGAGTCTCTGGTTGCCTCAAAAAATACTAACGCGTCTTCACTTTTTAAGAGTACGCGAATGTACGCCGCCGGTTCAAATGCACGCGATGCGAAATGCACGTAACGTTGGTTTGGTTTATACACGCTTTAGTGTTATGTAGTGTGGAAGAGCTCCATTCATGGACGTCATGACGTGCACACAGTCTGGAGCTGACTGACTCACGTTCTCTGATTCTCGTTTGCTTTTGCCAGACGAGAATCAGACTTGCGACTTGTGAGAAGAGCTGAGCTGTGTACAAACTGTTCATGTAACTTACCAGAAACAGAACAGACAGATAGATGATTTGACTCCAACTCACTTCTCTGGGCATATCTGACACAAACAAACGCAAACGCTAGAATAGAAGAAGCTTGAGATGCGAAGATGAAGCACAACGATACAACATAGAGCAGAAGAGGCGAAACGTTAGGATTTTGCATGCAAACTTTGCATTTAACTTCTGCATGCTAAATATCATGTCTCTAGACTGAGAAAATACGAGGTTGGTTAGCTTGGAGTATTTGGCCGCACTCTTCAATTCAACTTACAAACTGACTCATTCTTTTTGCGCCTGACTCTGTCCCTTGAGCATGCAAATTCGCATTTACTACTTATACACTATTTGCAACTCCTAAAAACTCCTACTCGTTGACATAATAAGACGATCGCAATTCTCATGTGTGTAATGTACGTTTCCGAATCCTGCTAACTGCAAACGTGAACGTAATGAAACGCGGACACGATTTGCCAGTTCGTCTCGTCCATGCAATGCAAAATAAATGCAACTAAACTAAAACAAACCACTCAACTTGACTAATTCGACTTGCCTTACTCCTTTCGTATGAGTGGGAGGCAAAGTTGTAACATTTCTTATCGAGACGAGATTATACGACGAAGAAAATGATCTTCGTCATGTTTACATTACATTGCATTGTGAACAGTAGTAAGATTCAAAAATGTAGGTTAGAGAATTGAACTACTGAACAGGACTTAATCGAAATGAGGATGATAGGTAAAATTGAACTGCGTTTTTAAAATGTACCTTAATGCAATAAAGTATGAAGTTGTTCTTGTCTGCCCACTCGAATTTTTTAGTTGACTCATCTCATCTCACAGTACAGTCATAATAATCAAGAAGCATGGTACTTGTTGTAATCCCAATCCCTTCAAAGCATCATGGTTTCGTGGTCTTCTCAACAGGATGACGAAATTAACAATACTATACTTCAACCAGCGATTGATCATCAGGACCAGAAACACAGGAGTAGGACAGTCAATTTGACGATTTCCTTGTTGTTGTTCCCTTCTATAGTGAAGGAATCGTTGAATGTACAGTTTTCAAGATTTAAAGGGTAATTAAACTCTACAACTAAACTTTTGAGTTGGTTGAGTAAATATGGTTTTAGGAGAACGGAAGAAAAGAATTCCTGATTCAAGTTCTCGTTGAGGGATGAGAGATGACTATTGCAATTGTGCTTGCGTACCTTAAAGTTACATAAAATGCCGGTGTGTCCAAGGGAAGAGAGAGAAGACGACACAGCTTGCGGACATTAAGACATGAAGTTACAGTTTATCAAGAATGACTAACTGTCTAAGCCTACAAGCTACAAGACGATGGGAACATGGTACTTTGGCTCTGTGTCCTGTCCATGTCGTCACTCTAGACAATGATGGCTATCAGAATCACTGCATCACATGATACAGAGGAGAAAAGCCTTGTTTTCAGCTTGTAAAGCAATAGTGATGAATTCCTTTGCACTAAGGTGTGTGACACTTTTTTTCTTGACGGCAAAGTAAATAATGTTCAAACCGAAAAAAGAGCTTTGAGAAAAGAAAACTGTGGCCCACAACTCACAGGAGCGCAAAGGGAGGGCAGTTACCAAAATCCCATTAAAAAGCGACACAAATGCATGATAGGAAAACAACGACTCTTTTTTAACATTTTTACTACATAGCTGGACAAGAGGACAAGCTGCATTATGCCATGTTGAATTGTTGTGTTGAACCCAGATCCTGAGATACCGTTGAAAAAAATACTAATAAACTGTGTGTTCACTTAAAAAGTCGTAAGGAACTTGACAATTCAAGTTAACAGTCTTGTCATTACAAGTCCTAATGACATGCATTTTTACAGGGTCTCAAAGAAAATGTCAGGGAAGGATCAAACTTAACGTCTTTACTTTACAAAGAATTTAAGCTTACCAAAGCACTTTTAGGTGCGGTGGAACGTTGAAGGCTGAAGGTTGAAACTGATCCTGTTGAATTCAAGAAGGAATTAAATTAACAGCTTTAAGCTTTAATTTTTGAAAAATATAAATATGCTTACATTACACTAACGCGTGAGTTTTTTTCCTTTCGGGATCATATGACAGCGACAGTAATAAAACTTGATCAGCGTCTGAAGATATGCAATCTCTCGTCTCTCTCTTAAAATGGCAAGTCCAGTGAATCGTTAATGGACAAGCAACGCAGACAGATGACTGACTTATACGACTGACAAACAAACAAACGCGATATTATTGACGAGCATTTTTTTCGTCATTGAGGGAAAATTAACAGGGTTGAAAAATCAGTTGGGAGTTATATTCCATGAAAGAAATCTAGTTCAGAGGCGTGATGGACAAGTGTGCTGATTACGAGGTTGATGTTGTGTTGAGGTCATAATGTAAACAGGAGTGTCTTTGTTGTCAACTTGGAGTTGAGTCTTTCACTCGCCATTATCGTCACACTATAACTCAATTCATTTCATGGTGTTGTGTTGTGTTGATACTTGAGAACATTACGGCTATTGCATTGCATGTCGATAAATAAAGATTATGGAATAATCGTCTTCATAAAATTTGACTGGTCATGGACAGGAACAGGAACGAACGACTCCGACGTCGACAAAGGCAACGAATGTGTATGTGTGACGATGACGACGCAAAGACTCGGGTTATTTACTCGAGCTTTGAGATTCGAGCTTCGAGGTTTCGTGAGTTGCATGCATAGCAAGGAATGAGTTTAGCACTCTAGTTTAGCATTATTTGCCATTAAATGTGTTGTGTTGTTGTGTGAATGTGTGCGTTTCATTCCAACTTTTCTTCACGCATGCAGAGTCAAAGTCAACTGCTCTCATCGTGTCTTCTTCCTAAATGCTTGTCTTGGGAGTTTCACTTGTCTGCTTACTCGTCACCACTCAACGAGTTCACTAAATAAGCTTACAAAATCCTACACAACTGCACAAGTCAACGTGACAACTAATTGCACCCTTGACTGCTGTCTTCTCCTGTACAGAATCAGATTTGTTTGCACAATAGGTGGTGCACTTACACCGTCGTCGTCTTCCGTCGTCAGTCTTCGTCCATGCTGTCACCAAAGTTCAACTGGAGTCATCGCCAATGGGACTTCTCTTCCAAAATTTTTCTACCTTGTGTGAATGTGTGTAGTTAAAATAAATTCAGCATTCTCGTTCTTCGTCCGGTCGTCTGTTCATCCTACTTCCCTATTTCGGAACACTAATTACAACCACAGTATGGTTTCCCTCAGAATTAAGTCCACAGTTGATTTTCATTTCTCGATCTCGCATGCCCTTGAGAATTGCATCGTCACATTATTTACTCCAAAACAAGCCCGAAAGAAGCCAGACCACAGTAGAAATTTCCTCGGCGTCCTGCGTTGGGTATGCAAAGTGGAAAAAATCGAAAAAGTTATGCCTTAGTTTTTGTAATTCTTACACCTACACTTAATACATCTTTGCCAATTTCCCCTTATAGCAATAGTACACAAGTATGTATGTATTTGCATTTGCTCGCCTTAAAACCTTATCTGTCATCCTCATGATCACCAAGGAGTCGTCACAACCTCACAACGCAACCAAAAGCCGTCTTGCCAACTACACACAGTTTAAAAGGCAATCTGTCTGATTTACAAACATATCTTGACACAAGAAGTGTAAATAAGCAAATTGTAATTGACTCAGTCAGTCAGTCCTATACTGAAGCTGTCAGTGGAGAGTTGCAAGTTTCAAAGTTGAAGGATACTCCTTAATTAAAATTCAAGGCACATAGGGCGGAAGCCAAGGTTAATTACGTCTTGTCTATAAATGAATCATGGATGAATATGTATTTCAGCACGTATTGAGTTAGTCTGGTCGTCTGCAATTGCATTGTGCAAAATTACATACTTTAATATAGGTATAGGGCATTTCGGCGCTGTTTTTGTATTCAAGAATGCGAATTTCAAGCCACGCGTCCTGAATCTTCTGAACAACGTAAAATGTACCACATGCCATTATTGTTAGTCTTGAAAGTGGAATAATCGCGAGATCCATTAAGAAGTGATAATGGTCCATAAGAATGGAAACTGGAGGTTTGCTTTCGCATTTACGTAAGGAAAACGAAAATTGAACACGAAGAAAATAATTTGAGCATGCCTGAGTTGCGAGTATACACGGATGCTAATGAAACTCGCGAGTGACTCACTCAGATACTCAGATCGGATGAGTGTGCTCCGGGAAGAGAAGGTAAACGAGTGAAAAATGATGCTGATGAGTTCGACAAGATGAGAAAGTTGAAAGACTGCTATACCAGAAGATTGACCTGAGAAGATGTAAATGTGAATGGTCGTCAGCTATGGAGCTATTCCTCTTCTCCAGCAAATCCATGCGTTCTAGAGTAAACAGGAAAAATATCCGAAGCATGAGATTTGGTCAAATAATGTACACTGTTGCAAACGAGAGATGAGATTACATCCGTGTGAAGGAGACATATGCTTGGTTTTTTGTGAAGGGAACAAACTCAAAACCTCGCAATATGTACTCTAGGATGGATGGACGAAAGCAAAACGTTTTGTTTAGGTGACTTCATTTGTTGTTGTATGTTCATGATGATAAATAATCTGCATAACGCACTCTTGTACACAGCCAAACTGCCAAACCTTTGCGTGTTTCCTAAACAGCACGCTACTTACTACCTCACTATTATATATTAATGTATTTCTTTGTTAGAAAACAAACTGACGTAGGTGTGCAACAGTACAACATCCTTTTTGATCATTGCATAATATAGTAAATTGCATTGCCGGATGGATGAGTAGATTAGAATACTTTGCATACATTTTTGCTAAAGATAAAAAGTGACAAGCTGTTCTGGAACAAGTGACAGCTGAAAGCTGAAAACATACTGCTTGTTCCGTTGCGTTCCTGGACAAGACCTGATAATATGAAACGACAGGAGGCTGTTTCGCTGTTTTAAGTATTAGGAATTTGCTTTGTTGTCCAAAGCACAAAGCCCGCATCCATTTCTCTATTGCATACATGGCCACTTTATTTATTACGTTACTTTTCTGTCATATGGTGGTTATGTTTCTTCCCGTTCCAAATTGTGCAATATGACCACTACACCACTACTACACAAATGCGTTACGAACCTGCACGTTGACTCATTGACCAAAACTGTCTATTCTACAGCTAAAAAAACTGCATCATGGACTGTGAACAGTGGAACATAATATGACGTTTGGAACCTTGAAACAGAATGCAAAACGAAAACTTTTTGGTTATTGAAAATAGAAAAACATTTCTACGTCCAGTATACAAGTTATACATTGGAGGAAACGCCGAATGAGTCAGCGTCATAAATAATAATGCCCGAACGACCGACGACCGACCGTCTTTTGGAGAATCTGCGTGGAAAGAAAGGCTTTGTAGTTTACACAACAAGTGTGTGTGTGTGTTTGCGTTTGTACAGAAAGGAACTCGCTCGTGTCTCAGCCTGGTATCAAATCTATTATGCATAGCACACACATTTTTGTTCCTTGACATTCACACCATGTCCGCTTTTGCCCCTTGTTGGGGTTACAATTAATGAATTGCAGCGTCAGATGAAACAAAAACGCATGTACGCCCACAATTTTGTAAAGGATCAAAATACAAAAAGGATTGAATACAAAGTAAAAAGAATATTTTTTCATTTTGTAAAAATGCTTGTGTGTTGGAGTTTGTTGTTTCTCAAAAGAAAAGATGAAAATGAGGGATTTTTGGATCTCCCTATTTTTCTAGATGGAAAATGCAGGAGTAAAGGTTAGTTGAGAGATACGTTTACGTAGTATGTATAGTATGTAGAAGGACCATTTCTTTTACGTTTTGCATCCGTTCAACTCAATTATTTAAAAAGAGGAAGAAAGGAACGGAAGTTGGAAAAAGAGGAACGGTCGGTGGTGCACGTTTCAGTGGCTACGTTTACAAACCTATACAAGACATGCCTTTTTGCATGCTGTTGAAGCTGCGGTGTGTCTTTTCTTCAATCTTCAATAAGTGGAAGCCACAAAAGCCTCCAGAGCAAAGTGAGTTTTGCTTCTGTTCTGTGTTGCTTCCTCCTTCACTTGTTACATAAAATAATAATACTTTTTTGACGTGTTTTCTACGTGTGAGAGTGAGTCATACAAAGTGCTAGATTACCATTTACTATTACAATTCTTTTGCACTTGTACAATGGAATTTTTTATCAACCTTCTTACCTTCGTACGTACGTCTGCCCTATGGATGACTGTGCAAGCCTTGCATGCATTGCATTATTTCTCTTTTCTCTCAGGAGGATTTTGATCATTATGCGTTACGGTGGAAGACAGCGATGCATTTCCTCAAGTTCAATTGACAAAGACGACGACAACGAGTCTGCATTGTTGTTATTGTTGCATAATTCTTGGAAAATTAAATAGTAAAGCTTCCTAGCGAGCTGAAAAAGTCGCAACATCATCCTATTTCCTATGAGTCACATTGAGTATTTGTCGTCGTTCGGCATCATCGAAGATTTTTCAGGTCAAATGCTCGTCTGTTAATGTTTTTACATGGTCTTACCTTTACCTTTGGCAAAACATATAGAAAGATTCTTAAATAAGCCAATTTTTCATAAGATCTTGCAAAGGATGCGTGAAACGTGACCCCGGAAAATGATTAATGATTCATCATAAGTTTGTGCAAGAATTTCCCAATTAAAGTTATTGATGAAGACAAGGAAGATTTTTGACATATATGTGCAAGGAAGTTTTTGAGGCTAAGGTTGTAAAGCCCATTAGTCCTGCTAATTAAGTCCTGGCCAATAATATAATTTGACCCAGTGGAGATCGGAGATATTAGAGTCAATAGGAAGGCCACGTGGAGTGAAGCTGTAAAACTCACCGCTTTACCTTTGTTAAGCTTGTGTGTCGGATTCTTTATGGATGATTCGTATAGGAGACTCCACAAGATCTCGTTATTGTTCGTTTGATAAACAATAAATATTTCATCTTCTTCTTTCTTCATCAAGACTTACATCCGTGTCAAGTCATAGTCACAATACACCACGGGCAGAGAAGGTCACAAGGAGTGACAATAGAATTGAAAATAGATTATCAAGGCTTATTGCTACGGTGTTAACGAGAGGCAGATAGAGAGGTAACGAAGAACGCACTTTATATTGTGTATTGGGACTGGGACTCTTGGAGTATTGTAGAAACGAGAAAGGATGTTGTTTTGTTGTCGAGTCACACCATCGTATCGTCAAGAGAAGAGTGGGTTTTGTAACGGCGACTAACACAGAGTTCGTGTGTGGGAGTGACGTATTTGGCACAAGTTTGTTTGATGGATTTGTGACCTGGTGTGTGCAAATGTTTCCCGTCTCTCCAGAGATTTAACAGGATCAATCAACTTGGCCCGTCAACAGCTTCTCTGAAGAAATGAATCGAGCCGAAAACCACTCACTTACTTCCATTGTGAATCGTTTGCTCTTTTCATAACGATCAAGTGGATCACGATATCAGAATAATTCCTTGTTCAATCACTTCAGAACGCTTGTTTTCTCTCAATCCGAGCTGTGCAACTCAACATCTTTCTTTTATACTTCCACACACATGACAACTCTTATTGACTTAACATCCAAAATCACATAGTTTATAGTGTACACAATTTCTTATTCATCAATCCCAAAATGGTGTGGATTTTTGGATTATAAGGACCAAAGAAAATACACGATTCAAAATTTGACGCTTGCCGTGATTGTCTATGCATTTGCTCCATAATCATATGCACACGAGACTGAAGAAAATACGAGATCAGATAAAGTTACACTTAGATTTCATATGTGCGCAGAGTAATACAGCCTATACAGCGAACGTGGTCAACGTGCTCAAAACCTCAACTTACCCAAAGTTATTCTCTCAAGCTAATTGTAATTGGTCTCACAGCTCGATTCCATTTACCTAAATGGAAGGACATCACGGTTTGACTCGCATGAGAGACTAGACGCACAGTCAGAGGCAGAGTCCGTCAGAGATTGTTCCGTATGGATCTTCCAATCTTCAATGTCCAAATGAGGCTAAGGTCGGCAAACGCATAAACAGGACGTGCATTGTTCCTTATGAACATTCCAAAGACCTTGCATGGGCTATGGTTTAAAGCTCTCAAGATTTTTACCATCTTTGGACAAATTATACCCTGTTGCATGGAAAAGATGACACACAATATCCAGATTTACGACGTGTTCTCTGCTCCTTTCCATCGTATTTTATGTACAATTGTGCCAAAGTCATTCCTTGTTAATCATTTCCTTTTACACTTGAGCAGGCAAGTCAAGTTTCGTCCAGACACCAAAACTTTGTCTTGTGTTGTATCTTTCGTATAACATGGACGTTGTACAAATGATACGTTCTCAGTTTCCGTCTTAGTCTTATCCCATCATCAACCGCAGAAGTCCAGCCCTTTGTACACAAAATTTCATTTTGAAGTCAGGGACTTCTGAAAAAGCTTCTGGACAACAAAACAATCTAAAAATACTATCCACATTAAACGTAAAAGACATGATCCTAATCCCGAAAAATCCTTTTTGCTATTTCATCGCATCGTTTCAGGTCTTGGAAGGTTATTCTGTATTGCGTAGTAGTAGTAGTATTACATTAGGGTTTTTTGAGAGCACATTTTCCTTATTGTCTTGTGGTCATGATGAAGACGACGTCGACGACGGAAGGAATGATACTCTGTATAACGATAGGACGACTTTGACTTGAGCCTGAAGAAACAAACAAGAATGATGTCTCCTTGTTTCTTGAGTCACGTATGTTTAGAGAGGCCTTTTGAGTTTGCAGTCTTTGCCTCACTGCCTGGGACGACACATTTTCGACAAAAGCTACATAGTACAGACACAATAGTGTCAGCAAAAATCTCTTTCGACAAAATGCGAAACTCTTGTTCACACGCATACACACATAGAGTGCCAAAGGAAAAAACAGTCCGTTGGCAAAACACTAAGAGTGTGAACACTTGTTTTTTTTGGTTAAAAGTCAATGGCCATCCCTCAGGATAATGTGTTGTTGAGGGAAAACAACGCAACGTCAAGACAATACATAAAGAACACTCAGTGTCTTTATTGCCATAATGACCAAGACCATACAACAAAACCGTGTGTTTTTCCTTCATCAGTCGTCTAAATAGAGAATGGACACTGAAGTTGGGCTATTATTTCATTTATTTGTATTGTATATCGTGAATGAGCCAGACTATACAACAATTACGTATTCTTCCTTCTACGGTTCACTAGAAGTCAATAATCGAGCAGCTTTGAAATAACAACCATTGTAATTCCTTCAAGTCAGTTTTTAAATTTCAATCAAAAGGGTCCAGTAAGAGTCCAGGGCACGTGCACAAAAATGAGCAAAAATTCAAGTATCTTTTGAGTATGGAATTTATGTTTTTGTAGAACATGTTTTCCCAAAATTATTTTAGATCGTGTATCTTATTTGTAGTAAAAAGTAAAATGTAAAATAACGGGTAACTTATTTGCATGTCTTTACGGTCATTTAGGAAAATTCTCCTCGTGGCATCATCATTCTGACGAGCTCGCATTTGCGTCCTTAGAGATGAGGTCCATCGAATGTGAATTGTCCTAGTAGTCATCACTATTCACCATCACAATGGTGATGATGAAATACAGGAAAGATACAGGGCACGAGAAATGCTTCTGAGTGAGTGTAAACAATGCGTATCAAAACAGAAGTCTCATCAATATCAAACACCGCAGCAGCAGAGCACTCTTGTTTTCCATTATAATGCGCCACAAGAAAGAGTGTTTTTTTGGCAGAATGAACCATAGAATCCATTACATGGAAAAGGAAAGGAAGGATGCATTGAGAACGTGTATTTAAAGCGTAAAGGAATCGAATACATTCGCATTGACAGTGGAAAGAAAACTTTGAAGAACCTCACTTGAATTCGCTTGGTCCAAAATAAATTAGAAGGAAAATCAGATTGAGGTTTGAGGAAGGAGCAAAACGAATACAGAAACAGATTGAAACTTGAGTGAGGATTGAGAGGAATTCAGGAAACCGTGTAGTTGTAGTCCTTGTAGTTCATCGTGTAACTCATGCTCATCCTCCGCCTTGTAAGTTCCAAAATGGTGAATTTTGAATGTCAATGCAACAATCCTATTGTTGCTGTACAGATAGAGAGATTCAGTCGTGGAATAATTTCCCCATTTCCTTTCATTTCATCGGAGAGATGAGCCAAAAGGTTTTTAGTCTTGCTCAAATGTTCTTGAGAGTCCAAATGTTACGTTATACGATTTTTTGCTTTACTTTCCTCCTTTCCGTCAGTCTCACTTTCTATGTTTACTTGAGTGTTCTCTCTCTCTCTCAGAATCAAAAGGAATCCAAGCAAAAGAGAGCAGAAAGCATACAGCCCAAACTGAATCAACTTTGCCAAAGCCAAAAAACCATCCTTAAAGTTTGAACCAATAGCTCAAAACTACAGGTTGATACCAATTACTACTATACTAATACAACAAGGAAAGGATGAATTCGAATTCGAACATACTACTCACTACACTACTTTACTTCCCTTGTATATTTCTCCATTCATCATCTTGAAGACTTTTGAAAGGGTAGAAGAACAGTCGGCTGGGTTTATGCACTGAACCGTTTTTCGAACAGAACTTCTGTAGCAGTGAGGCAGAGAAATGTGCGGTTTCCAATCACAAGCATCATGTCATTTAATTAAATACAACTCCTGCAGACTTTGTGAGAGAGCAAATAAGAAAATTTGAAACTGTACTGTCTTTGCTTTTGCTCTTTGCAGTCTTCACCGCAAACATAAATTGGAAAGATGACTCGTATACGAAAGACGTTTATTGTTTGCCAACTAAACGTCCATAATCCTTATCAATCAAAGACCAAAAGTAAACTGATACTCAGTACATTTTCAAACGAAGCCTTTTTATGATCCTGTTTGCTGTAAGGATGTTATTTATTATAAACACTGCTATACTTTCATCTTCATGTTCATTCATTCCACTTCGCAAAATTCCTCTTGAAATCTAAAACCATAGCCAATAGTTTCCAGTTTGTCGTCGCAATCATTTCTAATATGTTCTCATTGCACACAATGACGCGTTCGCTGGCTGTCTCGTCTGCGACTTAAAGCAAACAGTCAGCTCAATCAAAATCCCTCATTTCTTGCACGGTTTACTAAGCAGCTCTCAAAAAGATGGAATCAATGAGCACTATACAACATAGCCATTGTTTCTACAGAATCTCATCTCTTGTGTACTTACTTTGTGTTCTGTCAAAAACAAACAATAAAGTTTTGTAATTTGAGTATCCATATAGTAGTTTTCCTGCACGGAGCGAATGCAATTAATTATTATTTGTAATAAAAAATGAACAATCTGACGAGCGCAATCTTGTTACATCAATCGTCTAAGAAAAGAAAACCATGGATGCATTCTATTCATAGTTTCCTTCCAAGTATGAAAATAATATGTAACATGAAACATGAGATGGATTATTAGTTGGTCAAGAGATTGCTGATTGTTGTTATTTTGACGTTGGCAAACACCTTTCGGCTACAATATTTGATAGCCAACCGAAAGGTAATGGCTTTTTGAGGGATAGTAGAGCGAACAAAATGAGCACTTTTTGAGCTCCTGTCTTTGGGCACACACACGTCACACACATGAGCAAACCTTCTTCTTACAGACGTTTATAATGCTCAATGGGGATTTTGAGACGAGATCCAGCAACAGGCAAAAACGTAAAAGCAAGAGTTTCAATTTTTATGCTGTTGCTGTTCTAAACATTATTGCGCCTGCTACTTGAAATCCAACAAACCCTCATCAATCAGTGGCTTATGTTTGTGTTTTGGACGCGCAGCTCAAAGCTCCTTAACGATAATTTTTGCTTGCTGCTGTTTTTGCTGTTCCTTTGTTCTTCATTTTCTGCGTGCACGAGAGTGCATGTACTTCATCTTCGATTTTGGCGATACGCAAGAAGGAAACAAAGGGTAATTTGCTGAGCAAATAAATGACCAAGTTGTTTAACTTTGATAGTTCAATGTGTGTGCATACTGTTGTGTCCATATATCGGGTTTCACGACCCTTCTCCTCCTCTCCAATCATTATTTCCCATTCCTTCCTTCCCTTCCTCCTGGTCTAAAAATGAGACTTTTATGAACAGAACCTCATCCTCGCAATCACAAAAGCAACGTCCACAGACTATACGTCAAGCCTCAATCACAACAGTACACACATTTTTAATTCAGAGCGAATGCATCATGCAGAGTTGAAAAATTGTTGCAGAGACACTTCCATAAACATTATAACGTTTTCCATATCTCGCTCTCAGCTCTCTCCAATAAATGCAGATTTTAAGTTGCATTATGAATTACTACACGGACTCACGCACTGCGTGGGCTGGAAGAAACCTACTTTTCAAAAGATGAACAGGGTCAAAAATACAGGCTGTAAGCTGTGAGGCATAGTGTGGAATGGAATGGTTGTATGGCATTGCTGTGTCATTGCATTTTGCAATGAATGAATGCAATTGCACTTCCTATCGTTTCAATGCAAATGTGCCCTCGTTCCTTTCAACTTTGACATGCTTTATTGTTGTACTATCTGCAGCTGTGTTTCAACCACTGAGACCACAGCGTTTCAGTAGTGTTATTATTTATTATCGTTTTGTTTTTTTTGGGGCTGGCTGTGTGCATTCATCCTTCATCTTTATTAATTGCAAGGCTTTTTTATGCTCTAACGCAGCTCGTTTGCTTACCGGTACACTGCTATAATAGAGTTTAAAGTTTTCATTTGGAAGTCATTAAATTGCTAATAGACAGTAAGTATACAAAGTGAATGTAAGGATAGGAAGTATAGTGGTTAAGGTATGAAAAAAGCATGACAAGAGTGCGATTAGAAATATTGCCTTAACAGTATCTTGTATCTCATAGCTTGATGAATTGTCCCATGGAGACATTCAAAGTATGCAGTGGAAGTGGAAACAGTACATTTTGAAAATGGTGGAGTTGTCGTGTTCAATGCAATGAATGAATGAGAGAGTCATTATTTGCATTGGAGGTGGAACTGGATGCTGCTCCATCCCGCTCCTGGAATGAACCAGAAGATATGGGTCGAAGTGAGTAATGGATGGAGTGTTGGTGTTGGCCGACTTGGAAGATCTATTTGCTCAGCAATGTAATATTGGATAGGTTTTGTACACACAGAGCTTAACAACGTACGAAAACCAAGGAACTTGCACTCATCTGCTCTTATTTCCTTCCTTTTCTCAGAGACTGAGATTCTAGTTATACTCCTTGTCATGTTGTGGTTTTGGGTTGACTCTTCTTCTTCTCGTGATCTTCGGTGATTTTGAACTGCGAGGACCGTTGTATTGACAAAGTATACGCCACGTCTGTCTATGGCTTTTAAAACCCACAGAGATTGACTTAAGGTTGAGCACGCGCTCGCGTGTAGAAAGTTACGATGATAAGAATTTGTAGAAGAGAGGACAGAAACTCACAAATCTTATGTATATATCCAAATCCAATCCTTTCGAATCTCACTCTCACATTCTTGCCTAATTCTATCTTGCTATTAGTCCCAGAGGGTGGCATTGGCTATAAAAGTCTCACAGGAGCACTTTACAAGCAACAAAAGCAGTTTGGAAAGAAGAACCGAAGATGAATATCCTTAAAGTAGCATTTTTACGATCCACGTATTTATGTACATTTCTTCTTTCCGGTTTCCGTCAGTTTGATCCATCCAATTTTAGCTTTTATGGTTTTTGGTTCTTTTCTCACTTTTAATGAGCAAGATTTTTCAAAAGCATTTCTCACAATGTTCACTGCTTTAGTGTCCGTAAAACATAGCAATGGACTTACTTGATTACTTACTTAGAAAACTAAACCATACCAGTTATTTAATGCAATGTCATTGAAGAGACCGTTCGTCAAATGAGCCCGTTCCGTCATTTCTCATTGCATTTCAACTTTTCAAGTCTTGATAGGAATCTTTGAGTGCGCCTTGACAATTTTGCGTTCGATTTGTTTGGAGAACTTGGCTTGGCTTGACAGGACAGTGTCACTCAGCTTATTACTCGAATAAGGAGGCCAAATCATTCAAAAAAAAGTGTCAGATGCAAGCCAGCTGTTCCTCCATACATACTTTTTCATTGGCGTTTCTTCATCTTTATGCTATACGAATTGGCACGAGAACAGATACAAACAAGAGGAAAATGCACAGCATGGCGTGCCACTGACGGACAGACGTTTAAAAATGAATCTTCTAGTCAGAAGAGAACCCATCTCCAATTTTTGCTCCTGTGAGTATTACAGTGAGACAGGGGACAAAAATCCGTCAGATTGTCCAGACACATCATCCTTTACTGTCAAGTTTCATCAGATGAATTTATTATTCATGTTCCAGAATAAAATGATTTTTTTTCATTTTCCTTCAGACAAAACCTTAAAAGGCACAAGGTGCGGTGTTACATTGCATTGTACGCCGGTGCCAAATATGAAACAATCCAAACAAAATTACGTATACCTAATACAAATTTTGTAATAATGTTAATAGAAAAAAGGAATTCAAGGCGAAATCTTGATATTGATCGCTATCATCCTTTTTTTAATGTGCATTTTAAGCACAATTTCTGCATTCATACGCAAAAACAAACGTGTTACACACTTACACAACATTAATGTGATAATGAATAGTGGGCAGTGCAAGTTGTGCGAGTCACCTTTCTTAGCAATTACGCTATATAACGAAATTCACACCTTTTGTGTTCAGAATCACACCTCTGCTTAAATTGTCCTTATGCAACATGGAAAGTATTGAGACCGTGAGCACGTCAACAACGTAAAAGAGGGAGTAAAGTTACCAAAAACAAAAGCAGACTTAAACGGTGTGTTGCGTCCTCAGTAACTTTGAAGAAGCTTAAATTGCAATTGTCCATTTCTCAAAAAAGGTAGGATTTTTAGAACAAACGGCTCACGATTCGAGGTTGCTAGTATAGTCACAGTGTTGGTTGAGGGTTTCGTTTCAAATGACAAATGGAGAAGGTCACTTGAATTCAATTTGTCTCAAAGATACTTTCCCATTCCCCCATTACTGTTTGCTTCCATAACGATCTTTCCTATATTCTTATTATTCTTATTATCGTACTTGAGTAATTTAATGTTTGTTTGTACGTATATACGTAATGCTTCAACAAACTGAAACCTAAAAGCGTGAACATACATTTGAAAGCTACAGGAACGCAAACTATCAAAATGTACATATATGCAAACGGACAAGAATGGATGAAGAGTGGGATGTGGACTGAGAGGAAAAGTTTTTTTTCCTGTCAGCACGACATGTCACGCTTGCTTGGCTAAATTCAATTTTGCTTTTCTCAGTAAGTAAGTAAGACATAAGGCGTAAAGATTCATCCTTCTTCGTCGTCTTTGCTATACTTCATTCCAAATTAAATTCTCCTATTTACAAGTCCACTTCCGTGCGTGGTACATGAAAAAATGAACTTTATTACATAATGCCAAAGCTACATACAAAATGTGAACTCATCATCGTCATACACGCTCATATACTCATAACATAACCTTTGTAAAAATATACTACAACTTAAATTAAACTGTGTATTCTCAGTTGTGCCAGTGTTTGTTTGTTATTTTGTCATTTAGTTTAATGCTTTTTTACCAAATGGCGTAGGCTTTGACTCACATATGCGTTCATCCCAGCGTGCATTACAGTACAAACATTAAATGAAAAGCTGGCTTTTGTTGCTTTTAAGACGCTTGGTGCAAATACACAAGCGCTAATGATTCTTCCAATTATGACAATCTTATTAGTCTCACCTTGTGTGCGAGTACACAGAAGCACACTACGACTGTCAACAAAAGCATCGTAAAATCCTCTGACGTCATTTTTAGCATACATCAGCATCATTCACTTTCCACTTCCATTTCTCTTCCAAATCCAAATAGCATTAATTGTGTTTGTTCTCATCGTCAAAGCAGAATTCAACAAGATTTTAAAAGCCGTTTTTCTCAAATGTACCTACCGTTAATGATAAAAATAAAACTTGAATGATACTCACTCCAGTTCTTCCTTCTCAACAACAACAACATAATTATATTATAATACTCAAAATTCAACTGCTGGTGGTGCTGGAGCATGGGCACCTCCAAAAGGTGATGCAACACGCCGAATGGCACAGGTCAAATTAGTCCAAGAGGTTCTCTCTGAGATTCCAGATCAACTGACAAGTTTCATGAAAAGTAAAGGGATTTTTCCAAGCCGAAGACCACCTTCTTCATCTATATGAATCCTTAATGTACAGAAATGTTTTGTAATGCTTTTGTAATTTTGTAAACTTACGTATTTTGCCAGCTCTGGTAGGCAGGTATGAAGTATGAATATCACGAGAATGACCTTGATGTTCCATTCGGAGATTCGGACCCACAGTTTATTCATGTCAGCAAAGTTGATGAGAACGAAATCCACAGAATCTTGTACCTAAAATAAACAAACAATACAAAATAAACGGGAGAAAGTTAGTAAATCTCGGAATGTAAGAGCAATTTATAAGCGAACACATCACACAATTGTACTTACATTCCCAAAGTTGTGCAAGGACGCTGTACTACGTTCCGCAGCTTCCCATGTCCCATCCAGCAAATCCAGCTCAACTCAACATTGAGCCGCTCAAAATCGGAGAATGTGAATGAGAGGGCCAAGGATTTCGTTACGAAACTGTTTGCAAGGATGTTGTACTACGTTTGGAGTTTCCCATGTCCCATGTCCCATTCAGCTCAACATGAGACATGAGCCACTCAAAATCAACGGATAATTTATGATTTATGATGAAAAGGTTTCAAATTGGTCAATCATTTCTCTTCCAGTTCCAGTCTTTAAAGATTCATTGAATGAATTTCCATTTTTACAGCACGAAGTCTTTGTTGTCGTTGTAGGTTTCCCAGTTTCCTCCATTTGCACATTTGTTGATTACATTCAAAATGCAACGCAGATTCACTGTTGCTTCGTCATTGATTTCATTTGTAAGCTTCTGTTTCTGACCAAGTTTAGCATTATTATTGACATATTGAACACGAATTGAAACTTGAGTGAAGAATGAAGAATGGCGAAATGAACGACATCGACGGTCGACGGTCGTGCGTGAACACAAACGAAAGATGAGTTCACCAACTTGGAATTCCTGCTTTATCTCTGAAAAGGTTGTCACTTGACACTCGCATTTCTTATTAGTATGTCGACAAATATGACCATTTGACTGCCGAGTTAACGTGCTCTTTTCAATTCATAGCTCAGCTTTATGGTTTCGAATAATGTGAACACACCACTTAATCACTTGCCTTCACATTATTCTGTCCACTAAAATCGAAATATTAAACTTACATTACCAATCATAACGTTTCAGTGTTCAGGATGACGTTGTAGTACATAATAAAATCCACCGTTTAAATTACTCCGAAAGGAGGACAATTTATGAGTTACCAGGATAATTATAAACCCTGGTTTTATGATGTATGTAGTAGTAACAAATTATTGAGAAAATTAATCTGGATTATTATTTCCCTTGTGGGTAGTCACATCTCACATGTACCATTAAAAAGATACGACTGGCAAGGAATGTGTCGTCATTTGTCTACTACATTTTAGTAGTCATTTTTGTTGTCTGCAACTGTAATAAAGTACGAAACGTTTTCCATTAATAAGACCAGGACAAGATGCGAAATTTTGATGGAATGCAAACAGCAAAGCACATTACGAAAGCATTTTTGGTTTTTATTGGCTCTTCCTTCGTATATATGAGTCTTCTAGAAAACCGATGATGATGCTCATGATGATCGGTTTGGTTTAGTTTGTCTACTTCACAGTACGAAATCCACATGAAACATGATTTATGCAGCTAATGTGTTTCTCCTCCGTCAAGTGAACCCGAATGGCAGAGCATGGAAAGTAAAGTATACAACAACAGGGAAATGCACTTTATCCAACCCAAAGAAACGAATGATGATGATTCTTCCTCCTCATTTGCAAAACTACTTTACATTACGTACGTGCTCGCAAAAATAAAGGTGCTGCACATTTTCTCGGAAATTTTATAAATAGAGTTGATTTCGGGAAGACGGTCGGAATACGCGACTCCGCCTTGTGTATACTTTTACTATAATATGAATGAACGACCCGCCGAACTCCCTGAAATGCTCATCTTGAGAATGACGAACCAGACCGGATATTTTATGATATGATTTTATGTTATTGAAGACATTTTTGCTCTTCATACGCATGAAATAAATGCAAACGTAAAGAAATGTTTCCGACAATGCTTGTTAATTCATGCGAGAATTTAATACTAAAACTGTTTTTTGAGACACAGATTAATTATTAATTGTGCAGACATACTTACAGTTTAATTAAGACAATTCTTTTTAAGAAAACAATCATGTGAGTTGTCACTAATTAATTACTTTTACCGTGCTTAAATCGATTTAATGGACTACGCACATTTTTATTGTAATTTATGATAGTAAGAAAATTTGTTTTACTTTCAGTGACCCTTGACACAAACTCCGTAACCCGGGGACCCAGTTGCTTCCTGATGACAAACAAGTCCATTTTTGCAGTTGACAACCCAACGATTAATAGGCGGGGGTGCAGTTTCTGTTCCAATACAAGCTGATCCTTCTATTGCAATGCAACGGTATTGTTTTTGGTCCCATTCGGTGTTCATGGCGATTCCTCCGGTACTTCTGTCGTTGACGCCAGTGAGACAATTGCAAGTACCGTTGACACAACGGAGCAAGGAGAATTGATGGCAATTCAAATCGGATGTGCAATTTTCTCCTTTGGTACCAGAATAATTTATTTGTTGACCTTCAGCAGCAATGAAAAGTAGTAGTGCTGGAATAGCTAGCACTAACAAGATCCTCATTTTAATTATTTTTGAGTAAAATAAATTAGTGATAGCAAGAACACAAAAATCCGATGACTTTTGAAGAAATCCAGTTGATCGAATGTCCAAATGCAGTCAGAAGCCATACGTATTTATGATACGGTGACAGAGAGACAACCTTGAGGATGACTTTTGCGTGACATTTTTAAAGATCACTTCACAAGCATTAGAGCATCAAATGGAATTGGAAATGGAACATCATAAATAATAAATTATAAAGCTTTGTCAATGCCAACATTAGACAGAAAGCAACGAATGAATTTTATCGATTACGTGCTCAAGTTCAAAATGAATTATATTACCATGTCCTCGAAATGCAGATCAACAAGACTTGAATTACTCAATTGTTAAAGTTGCTACTTTTGGCATTATGCTTCAAATGACATTTCCTGGAACTTGAATTGCTCATTGCTTCCTAATGAAATGACACATGATCTGTAAATTCGTGGAATGGAATTGTTGAATCCATTGCGGAACGCAGAAAATTATTCAAATTACTAGTTCAATCCAACTTTCATATTTTCAGCGAATGAAACCATAAAATGTGCAAATGAAAATATAAAGAGCAGGCTTACAATTTATGTTTTCAATTAAAAGCTGGCTCAGAAGTCAGGACATTCGGTTTCATTATCCATATTTATCCATGTTACGGAAGATACAAAATAAAGGAATTGTATGATTTGATTGTAGTCTCGTATGAGACAAAGTCGTTGTTCTGATTCTCAGTTTCTCAGTTTGCATGCACGCTCCCGCACGCTCCCTAGGTTTCCATCAGGTTTCTAATGCTAGTCCTCCTCTTCTCCTGTCCTTTGTTTTCATGACTTCGTCTCACCATACCATTCCCAGAGCAACGAATAACGAAAAACGAATAATTCTGCAACGTTTAGGTGTCTGCGAGGTTTACCACATTTACCAGCTATGTTTGTGTTTAAAGTCTGATGACGTCATATTTATTACCATTTTATCGTTGCTTAGTTTTACCTTAAGATTAGGAAACGAGAATTGACAATAATCAATCACTTAACTCACAACAAAGCGAAATGTTCTCTTCAAAACGTTTCCTTTATGGGGATTTTATCATAGTTTTAGCAAGATTCTCAACAAGGTAATTATTGATTTCAATTTTCTATTGACGTTTTGCCGTAAACCTAAACCCCTTGTTTTATCGTTTAACGTTATCGCGTTTTTGATATCATGGAAGGGTGGAATCCGTTTCTTTCCTTGCCAGTCGGACAGGATGTCGTCAAAAAAGGTGTATTTATTAATATTGTAGGAGCATTTCATTTTCCATAGATTTCATTTCTAAAGATAAAAATATTTTTCTTTAGACAGGTAAAAGAAGAGTTCAGACGTAAATGCAGTGTGCTTTGTAAGTCCATCTCCGTCACATCGGCGGATGAGAAATCCTATCAAAATGCACTTGCATGTGTACAACTACGAGACTAACGTTCAACTAGAATTTTGCAACTGGAAGAAACAGGTTGTTTTTACTGTTGAATTGACATCCCTTAACAATTTATAAGACATTTTTATTGAACGTTGCTTATTATAGTCCCTTTATTATAAAGTACTTGACAAAAAAGTTTTTCTTACATCCCCCGAAATGAATTGAAGGTGACAGTTTTTTTTTGACATTTTGCTAATGGATTTACTAGAATCTCTTTTGTGTATTTGAAACGGGTTTGAAGAAGAACCAAAACATGGCTGGGGCACAACGAGAATTGTATCCAGAAGACTCCAGCATTACAGCCGTTTTGAATTACTGTAAAGAACATATTTTGTATCCGTATATCAAAGTTTTGGGCGTCATGGGACTCAAACCGTTGAACACGGATACCCCAGACGCAAGTATTGGGTCAACTCTGGTCAACAAGATGTACGCATTTCTCGTCACTCTGACACTTTTAGCTGGTTACATTATTCAATATCTGAGTTGTTTCAGGTAAAAGTCTTCTTTTCAAAGTTCAAGAAATTATCAATTTGAACAGGTTACAGTTACAGGTTATGACGCTACATAACTTGATTCATTTTTGTATTTGTGCAGACGAGATCGAGGGTTTACATATACAAATGGGCTGGACTACACTGGATTAGAGAGAATGCCAAACAATAATACTTTGAACTTGTCCAATCTAAATGTCACGTACAATGACACGTTAATGTTAACCTCGTCATCGTCTTCAACATCAACCGAAGACATGGACTTTCATTGCATCTGTGAAGGAAACCCTTTCTTCATTTATTTGGTGCCGAGTGTGCTTCATTTCTTTGCCTTCGTCTATATGGTTTACCTGTACGGGGTCAATGAAGATGAGCAGCTTCAAAATTTAATGGAAAGGGTGAGTGTATACTGTATACTTTTGCATTAACCATGAAGCAAATGGCGAAAATGTCAATTCGTATGCTTAATTAAGAATAAATCTTTGTTCTTGAAAATGTTAGGTTTTTATCCAATCAGCTCATGCACAAACTCAATTTTTTTCTCAAAAACGGTGTATTCGTGTCCTGCAAGGTTTGATGGCGTTTGGGAGCATTTGGACATTGACGTCAGTTACTTGTTCAGTTCTGCAAATCTTAAGTCACGACATTCACCTTAATATTTGGCCGGATGCAAGGTGCACTATCACTTTTAAAACATACTAAAACTTGTAGACATTTAATCGTTGGTTGCCTTTAATGGAATTTCGAATTATCATTCCATGTACAGTTTTGAGACTCGTCAAGGTTTGGTTTGGGCTATGACTTTCTTCACAATTTGGCATGACTCCGTAGACATCACAATTATACTTAGCTACTGCATGCATTGTTACTTGTTGTCAGTGTTTTTGGACCTGCTGCATGCTCGTGTCAGAAAACATTCAATTACTCTTCCAGAATGTGTTAAAGTAAGTTCACAATTTCCAATCTTTAATCATTTTATAAATCTAGTGAGTTTTGAAGCGGTTTCTCTGTACAATTAAATGTCTAGGAAATCGGAGAACTGGACAAGCTACTTTGTTACTTGAATAATGACTTGGCTCCTGGAATAGGACCTTTAGTTTTATTAAATGGAACATTTGCTGTTTCTGGACTTGCCAATTTACTTTCTCGTTTATCAAGTCTGGGAGTTTGGGACATTGTGACCACTTGTATCATGTCAACTCTATGGCTTATTATTTTCCTCTTTCCCATCGTTCAGGTTCGTTCTTGTTGGTTGACACATGACGTTATCGTCGGTTATACTCCTTCAAAAATTTCATATCACTACAAATTCTGATTGTAATTTTTTGGACAGGCTGCTAGACTCACCAACTCGTGCAAAAAAGTTCGTGAACTTGGACATTTGGTTAGAATGAGACCATTTGGATACCAGGAAATTCCTCAAACGGATTTAGATTCATTTCTCCTGTTTGTGTCCACATTAAAATTGGGTGTGAGAATCCTTAATGTTCCCGTTTCTCAAACACTTATGGCATTTTGTTTGACGACACTTACTGTTCTTCTTCTTGTGTGGGGTTTTTTCTTTGTTTGATCAACCGTCATCAATCCCAATTTGAAAAAAACATCAAACAAACAAAATTAATGTTGAATCACAAAACATAATCGTGCTTACAAATTCATTTGCCAAACTATGAAGTATTCATGAATAATACAGTTTTTGACTCATCCGGTGAACTTTGACCTTTGTCTATGAAATTATGCCTTATTAATCATAATCATTAATCATTTGGCACATGGACAGTTAGGACAGTTTCTTTAGCAACGTTTTTTATTGTTACACTGCTTACACAGACGAAAGAATTTTAATCCAACGCAGCGCGCCCGAAGAAGCCAATGAGAGGATTCGAGGATTGTTCCTGAGTTGAGGATCACACAAAAAACGTAAAGTGAATCTTCGTCTTATAGTCATTTTCGGGTCCTATATTTTTTATTGTTTTGTACAAATCATCAAATTCATCATGGCTTCAAAATTAAAATTGCAAAAAGCGTGTGAATTACTAGGTGTAAATTCTAATTCGACGAAAATTGACATTGAATTATGTTATATTCGAAAGTGCCATGAAGTAAAGTTACGGGGGGCTTTAGAAGAATTGCCTACTTTGAAAAAGGCTAACGACTTAGTGCTGCGAAAGGTTGAAAAAGGGTTAAATGAGGCTAAGAAACTAATAAAAACGGCAGTTGAAAAAAGCAAACTACTCAAAGCTCAAGAGACGGATTTTGAGTGCGTTGGCGTTGATGCACAATCAACTAATGATTCTAATGATGACCTAATTCTTCAAAAATTGTCACTTTGGAGCCTATCCGATGACGAAGAAGACGTTGCTGAAGACGAAGTAGTTCATGATAAGGAGTTCTTCCTCACGGCTTGGATGAATCATCATCTTAAATAAGTTACATAAAAGTAAGTCGACTACCATCATCTAATCAGTTATCACTATGTTCTTCTTATCTTCTAAAATAGTCTCTTTCGTCTTTCATGTTTTCATTCTATATAGTATTGTCGTGTTTGTCATTTGCTAATAATGGGAAGCTTCAATGCTCTGCTGTCAATAATATATTCATAAAATTAAATGATCGTCATAATATATTGTGGGGTACGAGTGGTTTAAAGTTTTTAACTATTTTAATCCAATAAAATGTCATTTTTGTGTGGTTTTACAGAATCTCTGCAAGATAGTATAGTTGAAAAGTCAGACTGCCCTCTGTAAGCATGTAGTCAAACTAAAGGACCGGGACAGAGACTGACTCTTCAAACATGTGATTGAGCCAGCCAGCCTTGTGGTTCTGTATCTTATTGATAATTCTGTGTTACCTGCAATACCCCCGGATTTTTACTGTGAAAAATGTGGATGTGAAGTTTCTACGATATGTCATATATGTCCAAGTTATTTAGCAAGTGAAGTGAATTGTGTTATTGTGGAGGACAATTTACCACAATGGAATTGTCAGTGTCATTAAAAATAGCGCGTACGTAAAGTTAATCAAGAACTGAGTTTTAAATTGTACCAATTACAATCATTTACTACGTTAGTTAATCAGTAAGTGAGCTTTGAGCTAATATGGATATTTTTACAATTTGAATTTGTATGTTACAATTATTTTTTATTTACGAGTTATTTGATGTCGACGTTCATCTTTCCATTTTATGTTGGTTGTAATTGTAATTGTAATTGTATTTTTATTTTCTTTTAGACCAAAGCAAAGGATAGTCATCACCTAGTCATAATAGTTGATTCGGATACCATACACCACAACAGCCGTAGGTCGTACAAAAAACGTCCTTTAAATAGAAAGCCCTTTAATCCAGAATGTCGGTAAAAGGAGTAATTCCAGGATGGTATTGCCCATTCAAAGTCCCAGCTGCTGGGCAGGGGACCCTTCAACCTTTGGTCTTTTTAGCCGGTTTAGATACTGTAAATAACACTGTTCATCGAGGTATTTGGGAAATGCTCAATCTGAAGAATATGACCAAGGATTTCCAGCCAACGTATGTCAGTGTGCCTATCGAGTTTAAGTTTCCACCGAAAAAGCCTAAGGTATGATGTAAACAATGTTGCGCACGGAATGTAAACAAGTTGTTTGTCGAGTGCCTTTATAATTTCATATTCTTGCATTTTTGAAAAGGTTGATAACATTGAAAATTATATTCCACATGGGATACTGAGAGAAAAATGGTGCCAAAAGCACACAATTGAGATACCTAGTGCTGTCGTTGCATTCTTCGACATGAATTGGACCGATCCAATGTGGACTGAACGAAAAGCCGAGTGTGCCAAACTCGTCAAGGAGTTAAAGTAATGTCACAAATCACAATTTTACGTTTCTTGATGATTTTAACAATGTTATGTTTGATTGGAGTGCTAATGCCCAATGCAGTATAGGTTCTAAACACTTCTATTTCTTTTGTATGAATTTTACAGAAATGATCTTCTTCCTCACGGAGCCCAAGTACTAGTCATGCTTATTAAGACGAGTGGTGCGGCCGATGATCATTTTTCAACCGATAGAGCCTCGGCATTATGTGCCGAAGCGGACATTCCGCCCAAATTCCTATTTGTCTTGAGTCACACCCACACGGAACGCATTCAAGCATGTATTCAAAGGTAATTTTGTAACACTACATTTTATTTTTCGGTCAACAAAGGTCACTCTAAACAATTCTAAATACATTTCAGACTGGAAGCCGGTATGCGAGAGCTATCACATTTGTACTACACAGCTCGTGTTCGTAGGGTTAAGAACTGGAAAGATCGTGCCACACAAGCTCCACTCTTCGTCAGATACTTCTTCAAAATGGCCTTTTTCCAAGAAATTCGTCGTGACTACAGTGTAGCTCTTACGTGAGTTTTATCAAATAATTTCATTACGTGCGACATTATTGTTAACGCTAAAACGAAACTGACTGAGGGTTAGTTACATATTTGTTTTTACTTACAGTCATTATCAAGGCGCCAGTGATATCCTTCTGAGCATAAAAGTTAGTGATGCTAACGTTCAAGAATTAAAGGTGGTTGCTTCGATTATAACCTATCGAATGTGTCGTCTGCATTTATTGCGAATGGATGGGAAAGAGGCGAAGGCTCAGTTTGATAAGCATATCCGCTCATTTTACAACCTGGAAGGGAATCCTGAGCTTATGTTTGAACACATTGCCTGGCTCGAACAACAGTACGACTTTAGATAGTTTAGAACACTTAATTGTAATTGTAAATGATGATTACTAGCAAATAATTTGATATTGTACTAGATATCGAAATTTTGGTGACCTGTTGAAGCAATATTTTAGAGTTGGAGTTTCCAACATTCCCGATCCCGTTGGCTATTTCATTCAAGCTGCTAAATATGCTGAGCGTAGACAACAATTTTATATTGATAGAATTTCGAAGGTGGGCTATACATCATGATAACACGAATATCCCACATAAATAATAATCCAATCGTTTAAATATTATAATCGGTTAATTCACTATTTTTGTACGCTTTTAGAGCGAATTGAATTTTCCTGAAGAATTACGAGACTACAATGATGAAATCAATTTAAAGTTTCTGGGACAAAGACCCTGGCGACTCGACTCATTCAATCCAGATGCGGCGTACTCAATTGAAGATGAATGTGCTGTGAAAGCATTGCGATTTTTTGAGTCCATGACCTTTCATTCTGTACGTACCATACTATCAATGGTTTGCTTGTTAAACAATCACTATTGTAATGATAATACATTGTTAATAATCACAGGAAAGAATTATTAGTCACCTGGGAGTGGCGTCTGATTTCTGCAAAGATATCCAACGCACTCGTACTCGTGCTCAATTGAGTAAGTTCTCTAACGATCTCTTTTGATTTCCAAGCTCGTAGCTATGGCTGTTCATAATATTTCATGAATCATGATTATATTTCAGTGTCCATGATGGGGATGGAATTCTACAACGCGAAAGAATATGCCAAATGTATAATGCTAATGTCACATGTTATTCGAGAACTAGGACATGAAAAGTGGACGAAAATGATCAGTTCAGTAGCTGATTGCGGTTTACAAGCAGCGTATTTCATTGCTGATGTCGCTGCGTTTCTTACGTTTTTAGTCGTGTTGCTAAAACTTGATGCGAATACTGATGCGGAATCAGGAGATAAGCGACAATGTCTAAATAATCAACTAACTGCTGTCCTGAACTGTGAAATTCCTCGCCTAGATGAAAATCTGAATGCGGATCAAGAACTTGGATGGAAAAATAATTTGTCCCAACCGCAAACATCTTATGTAGGAGTTCATCAAGGTTGTGTTATAAGTGCAAATATATACTTTAAAGAAAGCAATGTCCATTTAGGACATTCAGCAATAGTTTGTTTCGAGCTAAAGTAAGATATGTTTTTACTATGCTTTCTTACTATTTTCTACAATGTTTAGTGATTATACTTTACAAGATTAATTCCATTTCAATATGTGTCTGTTTGCAGAAATAACAATAGCATTCCGATGTACGTTCGAAAATGTGGGATTGTTACAACTATTTTGGAGTACAATACGTACGTTTCTACTGATCTATGCTTGCAGCCTGGTGAAACGGTTACAGTTGACCTGACATTTAAACCACTAGCACGCGATGTCACCAAAATTGTTCAGGTATTATTTTTAGCACAGCAGAATTACAATCTTTACAAATTAAAAAACTACTATTTTATTTTTTGCAGATTCAGGTAGCGCACATTGATGTTGGGAAAGGTGATAAGTCAGTTCTGCTTCACTATTCGCAGTTTCCGGGATCAAATATATATTTATGGTAAGTGTTGTATACTTTTTATTTGCTCCGGGAAATGTGTATACTCTATGGCTTACTGAACACGAACTTTAATGTTTCAGGAACGAATGGCAATCGGAACTTTCTGTAATCAAAATTAATGCCGCGAAACCAATGTTAAAATCTCGATTCATTCATCAAGAACCCGTCTTAGTGAATGAGTGGTATCCTATTACAGTCGAGTGGACCAACACTGACGACGTCGAATATCACCGAATTTATCTGGCATTCCTGTTGGGGGCATCAGACACTCAATGTAAGAATTATTAAGTTGAGCAATGAACAAGGAAACACTCCAAGGTACTAATACTTTGGTTGTTTTTACAGTTGTGTCCTTAACTACTGATCCAGTTGGAAAAAATGAAATGGGAGTTTTGACATACACTTCTGTGGTAGAAAAGCTTGGTATTGGAAGTTCATTTCGAACTAATTTGTACGTGAAAACAACCAATCATGATGAAGCCGAATTGAAATTTGTTATAAAAGTATAGATCCTTCATTCTGAATATTAAACACTACAGCTCAACTGTTCATTCATGGCACGCTTAATGATGGAATTGTTTTATATTTTAAGGCAAAATACATCGATGGTAACGCACAGACCATGACTGTAGAGCAACTAGAAATTCTGAAGGTCTCTCAGCCCTTTCAAGTAGATCAAGTAATAGAAAATCTTCATGGGGATAAATTACACCACGTTACTTCGGAAGAAGACTTTTTCATACATTTCAAGATAAAAAATGTATCGAAATCGAATTTGAAACTAAAATCCTGCGTCCTTAATGTAATTTTAAAATACAATTTCTGTTTGACTTATAATTAGCTCGATGGCAAGGTTGATTTTTGCATTCTTTTTAACTTTTAGACTTCGGGTATGAAAGTCCGCGACAGTGGTTGTCAGGCCGAGAACGTGACACTAAATGAAAACAACAAAATTTCATTGAGTTATCTCATCCGACTAGATGATACCACGGTTCCAACTTTTGGAAGTTTGGACCTATTATGGAATCGGTAAGAATGCTAATTTCTATTAATTGCATTATAATGTTTGTACAGTTAATTTAAAATCAATATTTGCAAATTGTTGTCTTTTAATGTTGTAGATATGCCGACACATCGACATTATGGACCTTAGCCAGTGTTCCCTTAACTTCCCTCACCGTCGGTCCGAAACCTCACTTGCACATCGAAGCTGATGTGTCATCTCTTGGTGGAGGAAAGTTAAAGAAACCAATGCTAGTTTCATATACAATAAAGAATTTGACGAGTAAAGTGCATGATCTGTCCATATCTTTGGAAGCGAACGATTCATTCATGAACGCCGGCCCTAAGAAGGTAATACTTGTGCTTGATATTGATAAGTCAACATTGCTTAGTTATTGTTAACTGAGCATTCACTGAATTTGTTTTTATATAGATAAATGTTAAGTTGCAAGGGTTAGACTACGCTGATTTTTCATTCATCTTATTTCCACTCATAACCGGCTGCGTTTCGACTCCAAAGTTATTGGTCGAGCAAACGTCTGGGACGGTGGTTCAAGGAATTCAAGAATCGATGGTTGTTAGTAACGATATTCCCAAGACCATGTTTATTACGGTATGAATTTTTGTATTCTTAACTAAGCTATCATTTTATTTTCAGTTTAAATAGATCATACTTTTACACTATAATTTTATTAGCATTCAGTACACGATGAATTTTGCGGACGACTCGTTATTGAATACTTGATAATTTGTTGTGACTGCATTTTTAGAGAGGTGAAGATAATGAGAAGAATAGCATGTGATGACACACTGTAGCCACCAATGGAACCAAAGTCAATTTGGAAATTGGTTTCAATAAATTTCCAGTGCTATTTAAGGAAAAAAGTCTCAGGAAGCGTTGGAGTTCGTCGTCCCATGATTTCTTTCTACCCTTCTGAACGAATTTGAAACTCTTTGTCGTCTGTTTAGGAAGTACTGTGGTGACATAATTGGTACTAGATTTGTATATTGATTTCTCCGTCGCTAAGATGTCTGCGAGTGTGAATGTTGCTCTTGTCGTCAAACTGCTTTGAACTGTAGTTTTCATCTGTTGTGTGCTTTGTGATGTGATTGAATTTCGTGTTGATGGGGTTACTGTTGTTGTAGATCTTTTCAAGTTGTAAAGATTAATTCTTAGGGTAGTCAATCCTTGTACGGTCACTTCAAATTTGACCACTTTAGTCTGGTAGTCCTCAAAGCTGAGCTGTGTTAATTGAATATATTTCGAATTATTATGTCTTATTTATAATATGTATATTGTGTCCTTGTAACTAGACTGGATAATATTAGCTTATCGGAAATATAATATTAGTGTGTAATTTAGAGTTTAAGTAATATATTTATATAATATATGATTGTTATCTATAAATATGTATGTAATGTGTATGGGATTCGCATTGCCCAATTCGCTACAATAAACGTTAATTGGAAAGTATAATTACAAGTTCTGAAATTCTGTTTAAGAGTACCTTGAGAATGTACTTTCCGGGTAGGAGTGGTCTCCAGAACTCTCCCCTTTTGTTAGTTACAAATGGAACATGACTGTTGTCCACGTCGTGCAAGTAATTTTGACTTCCTCTTAGCAGTTGTACGCCCTCCAATGGTTGCTGTGTGGTAGAATCGACGACTATTCCACGGACTCCAGTGTCGGTTTCTTTGATCATTTGAAGAAGACCCTGCGGAAAAATGGCGTAGGTTAGGGTAAGAAGGAAGGAAGGCCACAAACATTTTGCACTTTGCTGATTGTAACATTCGTTAAATATAGAATCAATTTGAACAAGGCGTCGTTTTTTTGTGAATCTTCTTTTCGTACTATATGTAGTATATAGTGGTAAATTTGAGTTCACTCACGTGTTTGTTCCGTTCCCACAAGTTTTCTAGAACCTCGGAATCGTTCTCATTATAACAGCAGGCAATGGCCACCATGAGCTCGAACGTGCCTCCATTGACATAGTTAAAATCGAGCATTGTACCTGTTGAAGAAAAGAAATGGATGGCTGGCTTAGGCTTTACAACCAAGCCCTTTGAACGAGCCGCACAGAAAGGAGACGAGAATGACAAAGAGAAAAGGGATGTTTAGTATTCCAGATCATGTCCATGGACGGAAGAAGACGAGGACCCATGAGAAAAAAGCAAGTTCATACAATTATTGAAACCGGGGAAAGCTGAAGAGAAAGACTTTGGCTTTGGCATGGGCTTGACTCCATGTCTTCCTCCAGTTTTTTCCCATCATTTGAGGTTCTCTTCTCTCACTCGTTCAGCTCGCATCGTCGCATCAAACTTTTATCTTACGTAATCTTACCACAATTTACAAAACTTACTACAAACGTTTCCTTTCCATCCATTTTTTTTAATAAAAAGAGAAGAATGTCTCACTACCTCTAATGGGTTCCCATTCTGCTCCGTTGATAATCCCATCTGTAAATGTTCGTCCTAGTGCCGGGCAATGCCAATCTCCTGGTTTATTCTCAAATGTCCCGACATAGGTAAATGCCAAGTGTTTAAAAATGTCGTCATCTGGAGTCAAATGTGGTTCGTTATGTGGTTGAATGTAATGTAGACCTAGAAAATCCCAAAAAATGCACCACAAACTCGGTTATTTCTTGAATTTGTGCCACTCTACAAGGTCAGTGTCATTTCCGTTGTTTTCAAATGTGTGTGTCTTTGTCTCACTGTGGAAGGTCACCACAATAATAATAGTTTCGCACATGCTATAAAATGAAGAACGTGTGGTAGAGGTTACGTTACATCAGTCACGGTAAACACAATCTAGTATGTTATTTGGACCAAAAAGAAAACACTGTCTTATCGACATGCTTCTGATGAGAAATCTGATGAGGACAAGCTCATAGATAGCCATTTGGTCATTGACCACTTGGTTTTACGACTGTCGTTATCGTCACGGAAATGTGTCCATTTATCTTCATATGACACCTAAAGCGCGAAAGGCATTTTCAGAGGAACAAGCTCAGCGAAAGTATAAAAAGAAAAGTATATAAAGACACAGAGTGAAGGACATTATTTCGCTCTCAAACAGCATTACATAAAATGTCTTATGTCCTTTCTATGAACGTACCATCGGATGGAATCGAGTCAAATGGATATGTGATGACCCAAGCTCCACTGCTGAGTGAGACGGACAGAAGGAAATTATTCTCCTGAACCCATCGAATGACAGCCAGTGTCTCTGGTTCGAGTGTCTTTTCTTCTTCTTCGAAAATGTCGGGAAAGTTCCGGTTGAGATTTATGCCATTTGCATTTCTTCTTTATAGTTTCACCACAAAATGAAAGGCATCATCAAAAAGTTATAAATCTACTTGATAATTTTCGATTCGGAGATTGGACTCCCACCCGAAACCGGACCTGAAGACTGTCAGAATCGGGTTACTACCTAGTACATAATGCACTCAAGAGTGGAGAAATATAGTAAAGTTTCCGAATGAGTTGTTTTACGCGTCATACTAATCGTATTCAGGTTGCATATTAAATGAGCAGATGCTTTCACTAAAGAAATGGGTAAGCTAAATGCCAGACGTTCCGTTTCCCCTTGCTCTAGTAATCGTTAAGTTTATCAATGGGTGACCGAGATAGCCTGCAATGAAATGAATCTCCAGGCAGTCGAGAAACCGCCTCGCATCCGAGAATTGCCAGGATGTCGAAGAATGTAGAAGTTTCAATTGGCGTCTTCACCATGAGGTTCCTTGAATATCTGCACTAATTACTAATTCACTTACTAGATAGTATCGTACAACTGCATTTTGGCCTTAGTATTATAGTAATAAGGTTAAGGATATATTCACTCAGATAATAGGAAATAAGTGGAGGATGTTGATGCCAGGAGATTACTAGAGAGTAAGTATGGAGCTTAACAGAAATGTTTTGGGTTTTAAGTTAACCTTCACTTTGTTAAAGTTTAAGAAGGTCAGCATTTTGTGGATGAACATAAAATGAAGTGTCTGCGTCGTGTTACCTTCCTCCTCCTCTGCAGTTGCCCGGAATTGCTCTTGCGTACCCGTCAGGATTAAGGTTCGGAAGAATGTGGATCTCTGTCATGGTCAGCATTCTACGAGTCTCTGATTCCTCCTGACTCAAGGTTTCCAGAAGATACTACACATAAAGACGTCCGTTTGATTAGTTCCAATCTCTCTAATGCTGAGTTGCGTCTCAATCTGGCCTATATCGACTTTTATGTGCTTCGCGGAAGAGTTATTTAAGCCAAACTTTCTCCCAGTCGGAACTGCACGAAAGAAATTATGTTGCTGTGTGTTGCTGAGCTCGCTCGCTCTTCTCACTCCACTCTCAAAATCTCTTCAACTAGATTTTCCAGAGTGAGAACATGAAGTGTGATGTGTGAAGTATGAAGCATAGTTACTATATATATATAGTAATAGTATATAGTATTATACTTTCTTTACGTTTATGATATTGCAGTTACTTGTCAATTAAGTGAGAATCGCATTTTATATAGTACTTGCCTTTATTAATTTGAGAAGGACGAAACACGCAGGTCCTGAAAACCCACTAATGTTTCCAACGAATTTTACTTGGGGCCTGAGCTGTGGTCGAAAATTCGGATTATCCGACAAAATCATGACCCAAAGTTCCCTTCCTGAAAAGCGTTTTATAAGGACTTATTTATAAGATATAGTAGAGTTAAAATGATTTTTGCATTCAAAAGGGTTTATCCCTTTTTTGAATATACTCGGAATTGTGGAAGGATTGAAGGATTGAACAAGATTGTGGTTATACATAGTGTATTAAGTAGTTACTTTACCTTCAACGGATCTGCCGATAGAGTGCAAGCGGGTATAATTCGGATAAGTTCGAGAGAGCGTGTGAAGGTAACGGGTCATTTGTCGATGTTCACATGTGGTCGCATTTGGCAAAGACGGAAGATTGAGAGAGACGGATGAACTGACGACGACTTGATTGCTGCTCGACCACCTCGAGACAAAAAGACAGACACACCAAAATGAGATGAGTTCGACTCTCATCGTTCCTGTTCGCCAGTCGCCACGTCTCATGTACTCTTGAGATATTAATGGTTCACTTCTTCTTGTTTCGTCAGTCAGACTTTTTGTCGAGTTACACTTTTCCAGAAAAACTGGAGGAGTCCGAATCTTTCACTCTCTCTCCTCTCCAGTTGTTCTCTGAAGTGCCGTCGAGGATGATTGAGTTCACTCTCTCAAACTTTTTTCTTCTACTCGTTCCTTCAAAGTGACGGACGGGTGCCAATAGCTCACTCACATTGTATTTATGACCCTTGCTTATTATATTGACGGGTTTGCCAAAGGGCTCTCCAAAAAATCTAGGTTTTTCCAACTCACTGACTACTTGCTTGCTTCTCCTCCTATATTTTATAGCTAACAGGGAAAGAGAAAGTGAGAAGAAGAAGCCGTATCCGTGGTGAGGAAAGAGAATGGACCAAAAGTGTGAAGATAGACAGGCGAAGATCCTCGTGAGAAATGAAGTGATGTATTGCCAATGCCAATGTGATAAAGAATGGTGAGAGGAGTCGGAATGGGGTTGATCTGATGGCTGGCTGGACGTCTTCTTCTTCGTCTTCTCTCCTTTTCCGCCGACGAAAGTGGCTATCAGGAATCCGTTCAACTTCACTTGTGTTCCTTACTTCTCTGCTCTATGTCAGCCTCATGATGAAAATGTTGTTGCACTCTGCCTCCATCCTTCTTCATGCGTACCATCACAATCGTCCTTTTTGTATTTACTACGTACATATACCACGTTTCGTCTCTTATTTCTTTATGGCATGTATTCCTCAGCACAATCTCGTCATGCCCCTATACACCATATATTGTAGAAATATCCCTACTGGAGAATAACAGGAAGACGACTTTACTTGCGTCTTGCCGCATCGCACATTGCCTATCTCTCAAAATTCCTGATTCCATATTATTCCGTGCTCGTGCCTGGAGGAAGCCTCCTTTGCTTAGATGTGCACAAGTGGAAAAACACAGTGAAGCTGTGAATGTGGAGTCTAAAAACAACAAGGCTTCTTTTCGATAGCTCCTCTGTCAGCAGTTGCAGTGTGTCCTATTCCAGAACTCCAACAACTTCGGAAGATGCAGCTTTCTGTTTTCCTCCTTCTGCGGATTCGTCTTAACAGACTACAACATTAATCATCACTCGTGGTATATGACTAAATAAACCTAAACAGAAGGTCTCCCATCCTAACACGGGCGGATATATAGCACTAATAGCACCAAAAAACGGACCGAGTTTGTACATGGAGCATAATACACATAAAATATATTATAACCCTTTTTTTCAAAGAATGAACACTTACATGCATTATGTACAAATAATCGCACATGCACAAACGTTATGTCCAGTGTTTTTATCCTTTGGTGCTTCCGTTTACAATAGCACACAGATTAGAGCTGAGCAAACGCAAATTTATTTCGTCTTGCCTTGTTCTTATGTGATATAAAGTGGAACAAAGTGTTTGTTACTGGACAAAGATAATCGCTTTTTGTACAGGGAAGCAAACGCAGCAAACAACATTTCGTTGCACTACAAAAAGGAAAGGAAAGTACTTTTACTTTGGTGTGATAGCGTCTCACAACTGCAAAGTTTTAAGTTGTGGGGCTCTCAGTTTCTTTTGTTTCATAGAAGAAAATTGATGTGAATATTATGGTGATTTACAAAATGAATTTAACTTGTGCATGTGTATGAGAAAGTATTACATGATACAGCTTGGAATAATAGTAATGGGAGTGAGAAAGGGGAAAAGAGGCAGAGAGCAAAAAGACTTGATGAAAAGAGCAAAAGCTTGAGTTTGTTGTGTTGCGTGGCACCTGACCTTCTCGTTTTTGCAGTTTGCTTGTTTTGTAGAGAGAAAGAAAATGAAATCCCGAGTGTAAATTGGCTCCTTGTTAGCAATTTGCAAGTTGCTTTTCGGTGGAAAACACCAAAGTTTTTCCACTGGTCTCGAAGAAAAGTGAACGAAACAGAAGGAGTATGCAAATAGAGCCCATCAACTTGGGCTTTAGGGAGACTCTGGGTCGGAACGAAATACCCGGGTACAAATGGCTCAAGTTGAAGTTGCTTGCTAAGTGCCTTGGGAATGGAAGCCGTGAAGGTGAATGATAGTCCGGTGGTCCATTTCCTCTTGTGTGCAAGAAGATCAGTCAGTTACGCCAGCATCAAAATGGTTTTCCCTAGGCAATCATGTCCAGGCATCGTACCTGTCCATTTCCATCCGAGACTAATGACACTCTTTTGTGCTTGTCTGAACATGAAGAACATCAACAATTCCGTTACGACACTCCAGTCAGTACTAAAGGCAATTTCCCCTTCGTTTCCATCTCTTTCGTCTCGTACTCTCCAGCCTATTTTTTTTATTCTTCAAACGTCATCGAATCTCGAAATTTCTAATGCATGCGTTGCAAAAAATTCGACACGTCGTGCATAGTAAAAAAAACTTTTCTCCCTCAAATAAGATATCTTACATCAATAAACAAACCAAGTCCACATTTAGTAAACTTTCATCGTCTTGTTCAAAGAAATTTCTTTTTGAACGGCGATTCGACGAATCAACTTATATATATACTCTTCCTGATAAGCCTTTCAACGTAGATCTCCAGCTTCCTGTGGATTTCTTTCACTATTTTGCTCCTTCCAGTTTACCCAATGGAAATTGACTGAAACTTTCTAAAATAGCGTTACTGTCCTTTTGGAATGAAACTCATTTTCAATCATAATTTCAAAATTACTCAAAAAATTCTCGTGGGCTTAACAAGCTTTAATGTTTAACGTGGACTGGTCCGAAATCTGAAGAGAACATTTTGAAGAAAAGTAAGAGCATATGCCAAGAGATGATTAACTGGTCTACTGGTAAGAGAAAAGATACTACGAAGGCAGTGTAAGTTATACGAGATTATGAATTGAGGTCCCTTGAGCCTGTAAGTCTTAAGTTTAGTTTGGTGTTAGTCGCATTTATTATTGAATTGTCCTCAAATCCCATTATGTTTCTGAGCTACAAGACTGGAGTAAGCCGATCTGTGGGTGTCTGCATTCATTAAGATGAACAGTTGACAGACACACAACACGACGACGAGACTCAGTCTACGATGTATAAAAAGATTTCATATACACAATGATGGTCGTTCGCTTTCACACCAATTTCGCAAAGCTTAAACCTTTTCATGGTAGCTTTCACTTGGTGAGGAATAATAAGGATACATAAGCAGAGCCTGGATACGACTCTGGTATACAAGACTTGTGCTGTTCTGTTCTTGGGCACTTTTGTACTTTCCTTATCATGTCCCTAGTTTAATTTCCAGGTTCTTCCAGCAGGACTCACACAAGACATCCTGAGCGAGCTCGGAAAATAGTTAATAGGTTCAACCAGATCAGCATGACTGGAACATGTACTTTTCAGCGTGTTCACTCCACTTTTCTCCGGATATTCTCCCATGGGAAGCTAAGCATGTTGGATAACAGAACAAGTGAAAGTTGCCTGAAGCATGTCACGCCTGTCCGTCTTCATCATATCCTTTCTTTCCAATCTCACAGAATTTATGAACATCATCATGTCAACACAGTTGAAAATACCAGCACCATTACATTTTGAAAGATGTTTTGAGCAATCTATATTTTTATTAAAATTCCATTCAAAAACTAGTACGCGACACAATCTTATTTGAATCTTAATTCTTAAGTGATGTAAAAAATTTGTTTTCTTTATTTGTGTTTTTTTGTCTCCTTTGAAGATTTTTGTCGAGCTGGTAAACGATTGCTAGCAAAGCAGGAGCAGATAACACGGACTACTGCCCGCATCACGAGGTAGCTCAGAAATAGCACGAAGAAAACAATTAATGAAACGAGAGCCACAACATCAATGGAATGGTACTGCCAAAAGTTGAGGTCACGAGCAGGCGAGCGAAGATGAGTCGCTCCTCTGTGTTTGATAATGTACTCGGTCCAATACACAGCTCTGGACAAAGGATCGTTGGGTTGATCACGGAAAATGGCTGAAAGGGCTTTGGCACGTTCAGTAAACCTGGTAGAAGAGCAATCAAGTAAATTGAAATGTTACGTTCCCATGACTTGACTCAAAATGTCAAAAAATGAAAGGCGCTCCGCGGAATGTACAAAAGCGTCGTATTATGATTGATTCCTTATACAGGGTTGAATTTTTATAAAATGACATTTTAGTATGTATTGGTTTTCGTTTTCATTTACTTGATTTCAGTCAGAACACGTTGAATGGCTGCAAATAAGGTTTCTTCTGTAAGTTCAGTGTATTCTAGGAGGATTGCGAATTCATGTTCCTCTGCCTGCCTCATGTTCCATTGTTGGTCACCCATCATAGGGATCCCGACTAAGGGAACTCCGTGGTAAACTGCTTCTTCAGTGCTGTGAAACCCGCCGTGAGTGAGAAAAAGGCGGACTTGTGAATGACCCAAAACATCCTGTTGGGGTAACCATTTGCTCAGCATTACATTGTTGGGTAAATCGTCCATTGTTTCTGCTTCCCATTTCCACAACACACGTTGTTTAAGTCGAGCAAATGTGCGGACGAATGTTTGTCTCACTGATTCGGGCATTGTGCTTGCCTTCAAATTGGATCCCATGCTGAACAAGATGAAGCCGTGGGGTTTAGAGTCGTTTAAAAAATTTTCAATTTCCTACATTTATATTAGAAATTATTAAATATATTATAGACCGAACAGCATTAAACTGGCGTCATTAGTGTTGATCATTTGATTTTTAATTATAGTTACTTTAGGTAATGGGTTGGGTGATCGGCAGTGCATTCCACCTACGTCTACAATATCTGGCATTTGAGGTCTTGGGTAATTGATGCTGAAGTGACTGTTGCTCAGAATCAATGAGGCATTCCGCTCAATTTCTCTCACAGATGGTAAAGACGGATGAACATGTTCCCGGTACATTTTCTCCATTTGTGGACTGTAGTACCAATTTCTTCCAGCTTGAAGCCACAGGCTGCCCGCTAAATTGCCCAGTCTCCCCCAAAAGTCCATTTTGTCAGTTTGGCCATAGAGCGGAAGTGGGACGAAGGAATTCGGAGTTGGGCTCCCAAGTTGTTCCGCCATGAAAGGAAAGGTGACTATTGGACTCAGAATCACAATCGGGGCTTCCAAGTAATAAGCCATCCCATAAGCACACTCATTCATGAATGCATTTACGAAAATTAAATCAAATTTTTCCTTCTTTCGGATGATAGACTGCACTTGCTCACTTGTGTACACCTTCTCACAAGCTGGTTTAGCCAGAAACATACCTAGGGCGTACAGATTCGACAAGGGCATGAGCCAACCAAACCTGGATTTCATTTCAAAAAAAGTAGGCATTTGTTTTTCAATTTCTTCTTTCTGTGTCTCAAAGTCGTAAGGTGTAATCACTTTAATATTCGGATGATTCAAATTGAATGGTGAGACCATCGTTAGGTTATGTCCCAGGGATGCTAGACGAAGAAACATGGGATCAAATGCCATACTCTGGCTTCGTCCCGAAACAAACACTAGGGAAAGTATATTCGCTGAATTTGTTATTTCAACTCTCAGAACACAAACTAAAAATAGTGCTGTGAGCACTGGTCGTAATAACGTTAGTGACTCGTACTTCATTTTGAATGGAGTTTTTGTAAAATATGGTTATAAATTAATATTATTCCATAAAACCACTACACTGCTGTGCTTTAAAAAAATGCAACTTGTACTCTTTTCTGTTACCACACAATTGGCTTTGATGGTCACATCTTCAGCACATTATCATTATTATTTAGGTGATAAGTTGGCCACTGTCAATGGACAATGGACTTATCTCATGACGAAAACGTCACTTGTCACGTTGTCACACGTACCCGATTGTAACGTTTAACGTTAGCATCACTCAAAAAAGCAACTCATTGATAACAACAACAACTAAGCTTCGCTCTGTATGTTGTGCTATGATTTTCCAGCCTAGACTGTTTTAATATTAGGAAAATGTAACAAAGGCAGTATGATTCAAGTTCAAATGAACTGGCTTCTTATATTGATAGACGATCCAACTTAAAACGTATATATAGGAAGTATGTTATAGTACAAGAAATCGAGGATTCAAATTATTCTGGACAAGGACACTATTTTGGGTGTATGAAATGCATAATGAAATGGCATTGTGCGAAGTTGTGTGACCATATTTCCTTGAGCTTTTCTAGTGGTTCAAGTTACAATAGAATCAAATGAGATCTGAGTCGGTTCTGTGAGTAGAGTATATTTACCAATTTTGGGAGTAAATGAGATTGGCTCCTCCACTTCTGGTGCTTCTCAGGAGAGAATTTTGGGATAGGAACTTTGCAACTTAGGGCAAAGCAAGAGGAAACAAGCTCGTTCCCACTTCTCTCGTGATATACTTTTCCGTGAATTGAAATAAAAGAACCGAAGAAGGCGACTAAGGAAAACCGTAGGAAATTTCCAAAAGAACCGGAAGGCTATGTGGACTCGTGCCTTGCATCCCTTCCAGATCTAATTTCAGACAGAATTACACGATGCAGAACAAAACACAATTACCTACACGACTTGAATACTAACATTTTCCAAAAGTGCCTTTTGCCTTTGGCTTTCTCAAACTTTTGAAACAAAGACATACTCTTACGTCATAAGGAACGCTCAAAGTTCATAATAAGGGATTATAGCACAAGTGCGATAGGAAACGGAGGAAACTGAAACAAAGTTTCTAATACTCGAGACACGACAAAAAACATTTCTCTCTTCTCACATTATATTACATTTCAGAGAACATCTCTCCTAGAAAGGAAATATACTAACAAAATTAATAATAATTGTTTTAAGGCAATTTATACTTCAGATCTCTGATGGAATTTTCGGTTTGTCCAGAACAGAAGCACTCTGGAAAGTGGATTATGTACTCTGGATAAATTGCTGACACTCCATTATATTGTGAGTTTCTTCTCACTGAACGTGGACGTGGACACACAAACGTAACGACGTTTGCAAGAAACAATGGTACAGACTAGAAGACAAGCTTTTCTTTTCATACTAATTACAAATATCCATCCATGATCCGTATCTATTGCACTGTTCCCTTCCCAGGTTGTACCACATTTTGCATTTTCTATTTTGGTAAAATTCTGGACAATCCTTTTACAACCCATTTCAACCTGACAGTAACACCTTACGGTTCTGGAAATGGAATTCCGCAAAATGTTCCCAGTTCCAACCAAAAACTCCTTCCCAAAGTTTTTAGGTTGCTATTGCTTTGCTAAAATGCTGTGCTGTGTGAACTGGTTTCATTTGGAATTCCAAAAAGATCTCATCATCCGTTTTCATTCTTCTCGAAATGAAAGAACAAAACTTTGAAAACAAAGCAGCTAAAGTAGCAATTCTTTTCATTGTTCTTCCTCCGTCTTATCACATTCACATTCCATTGGTCTTTAGGAAAATTTAGAAACATCGCAAATAATACTCAAAATTCAAGTTTTCAAAATGAAAAAAGCATGGAATTTTGAGTTTTACGATTACATTTGGTAATGTGAATGTGACTCCTCTGCGTGTGTTGTCACTCATATGTATTTTTGTTTCACAGAAGAGTTCACATTGAAAAAAGCATGTTCCAGGAACCACAAAGATAAATGTAAAAAACCAGAGATAATGAACCTACACGCTTTGCCTCTGCCTCCTGCATGCACCCTTTCAGACGATGGTCAAGGACCTCCTGATTAAACAAAAAATAGAGCGATTACCATCGTTTCAGTTGAAATTTATTCTAGTGCATATTATTTGAATGGGAAGTTATGTACCACATGTTGTACCACATTTATTTCCGCATGTGCCATTTAATTTGTCCAGTGCAAAAAATAACCTCTGAGCAATAAGTACAAGTGCAGTGCATTAGTATAAATCCTTTCTTCTCGGCATGAATTTAGGGCACTACACCCATCCTGGGGCGAAATCAAGGTTTGCATTCAAGCATAATTCAAAGCTCAATTGTAAAGTGCAAAACTCACTCACCCTGAATTTATTGTAATAATAATGAGAGCAACATGTTGTCGCGTCGTCAGTGGATCGGTCGTCATGTCTGTCTTAAAGTTGACTCTACCACCATTTGCTCGTTTGATGAATTTTAACAGTTTATCAGTTTCTAGATTTCATTCGTCCATGTAGAAACTAATACATCGGAAACTGAAGCCGAAAATTTTTTACATAAAATTTACAACTTAGAACAAAAACAATCCAAAAGGAGAGATGGCGAAACTCAATGCTGATTAATATGTAAGGTTATTTAACACCATAGATACTTTTGTAGTGTTTGGTGTCCGAGTAATCATCTCTGTGGATATTTGTGCATTATGCAGGACTGGCTGATACTCAGCCTGCGAGTCGCAATCCCATTTGTCTCCAAAAAGCCCAACAAGATGTAATCTCCGAGATGGAAAACAAGGTCTGAGTTACTGACGCGTCTCATTCGTCATCTGTCTCGTCTCCTGCCAAGCTTCCAAAGTCCTACCATAACGACTCTTCCGCTTTTGTATCAGAGTATGTCTCTAATAACATTTTGAGACAATACACAGTTTCGGCAACTTGCCTTTTCTAGTATGTACATAAACTTATAATACACACTACTCTGTAATACTATTGTAATACGACTTGTACTTCTAATTAAGCTTTAACTTTTAGCTCGTTCTGTCTTCGGTGCTCGCGTTTGCCTCTGCTTCAGTTCATTTCATTTACATCTTTGCAACTTACTGTTCCGACTGGCATGGCACACGCCTCCGCCTCCGCCTCTCACTTCTCACAGTTCAAAGATAAGTTTCTTGGCCAAACTCGATGCAAAACAAGCATAAATATCCATTCATGTCCGTCACCATTGCATTGGCCCTGTACAGCTTAAAAGCCCCAAAAAACGATGAAAGAACACAGACATGCATGATTAATGAATTATGCTTTCGTTAAAAAAGTCTTCCAGGTCCTAGAGCGCAACTTTGCTTCAAAATCCAAGTAGCGTACTACCACCGTACTTATAACAGCTTGCCTTTTTGCGCTTTGATTTAGTACTATTCTTCCTCTATTACCATTTAGTAATACTATGAAATGCAAACTTCAAGTCCGCTATTGATGTACCATAAAAAAAGGAACTGAACAGACGAGATTGCAAAGGTCTCGCCCTTTTGCAGTTTCTGTCAGTTTTCACTTTCATTTAAACCATTAGAGCTCTTTTTCACAATTTTATGCAAAAAGCCTTGTATCTTTGCATCAATTTGTGTTGACGTGTTGGAGTACATGTTCAGTTCGTTGTGTTGGTGTTTGTGGTTTTCCCCTCAGATTTATTTCATTCACGTGGGATCAAACGGAATCTTACAAACATCATTTCATTACGTATACGTTCTACAACACTACGGAAATTTCAGCAAAAAAGTGATTCGAGGCCGAAATCATAATACGACTTTCATTCATTCAAATAATAAGCAAGTACGGTCAGATTTAAAATATCAATAATCAAAATATTTATATATTGTATCATTGTATTTATGGAATTCCAAAATTTGCAATTTATAAATTTGATGTTAAGTTACAGGCGTTACAGTCAGTTGTAGTTGTAGTTACGTTTCAGTTACAGTCAACACGTTATATAAAATGTTATATAAAAATGTAATACATTGATACATTTCTGAACGAGAACGTTTGGGACGGTGACTGAACAAGCAAACGGTTATACTTAAAAGCAAACAGAATAAAAATTCAATATGTTTCAAAAAGATGTTGCTCTGCGTTCAAAAAAACGAAAGTTTTCTGTAGCAGCAATATATGATAGGAAAACGATGTCTTCTTATTTAATTCAACACTTTAGAACCTTTGACTCAGCAAATAGGTTTCGCATCATGGAAGCTGTGTACAAATTTTATTCTTCACATTCTGAAAAAATGAGACTTTGTGTCAGTCTTCGTAACTTTGAAAATTTCAACAAACCTTCAACGCATACGCACACAAAACCAATTAACGGGCTATTATGATTATACAAAAGTGTTTTTGATTGTAGTGCTTCTGACAGTCTTTTCAATGTCTCTTGAACGGAAAGATGATCAGATGAAACGAAAGTTTTCGGCTTTTTACAAGGATGTAACGTAAAGTAAACTATACAAAACCCAAGAGAAATTTAGAATTTTCATTGTCGTGAAATAACAACATGAATAAGAAGAATTTCATGTTATTTTTGCAGTGTCATGCCGCGTCGTCATTCTGTTGATGTTGAGAAGTGACGTTGATGAGGTTTGCGTGGGCATTTTATTGCACATTGCAATGAGACTCTTGGAGTTCATCCTTGAGATACCAGAAAAAACATTGTTTTTGCGAACAAAATGTCATTTAATTTATTTTTAATTTTTGTGGAAACTATAAATAAACTGATAAACGTGCATTTATCTATATTGTAGTAATTTCTTGTTGAGGATATAAAAATGCCTTTTTGCTGGAAAACGTGCGTCTTTTTCCCTTGAATGAGAGATGCGTGGAGATGAGATGAGTTGAAGAACACGAAAGGAGATATTTTGGCACTGCACTTTTGCGATTGAAGACGCGAATACGGCAATAAGGCAAGAGGCAATGTGTGCAATTTTGGCGGTGGTTGCTGATGGTGGTTTTGCAGTCGTGTGGTAGCGAACAGAGAGAACGAATGTGCGAACTGTGACTTGATACAGAAAGAGTGAGTCGCAAAGACGAATATAATTGTGCATCAGGACGTGCAGGAGGTTCATTCGCACGTGGGATTCCACGCACACAAAACTGTACAGAACGACGCATCTCCGTTCGTCTTTGCTACTCCGGCTTTTCCAAGTTGTGAACGAAAAAGAAAGTAAAAAAGTGTGTTTTTGAAAGATTTTTTTGTTTTTTGTTTTATTTGGATCTTCTCGACCACTTGAGGAACTAAGTAACTTCACGCCAACGTAACGGTACGTCTCATTCTGACTTTTTCTTTGTTTACTTCACGGTCGCGTCATGCACGCGTTTTGTTTTTACGGCCCATCGTGTTTTGCATTTTGTTTTCAGTTCAAATTAGTGGATAAATATAGTAAATAATCGAAAATTAAGTTTGTTTATTTCGTTTCCTATTTTGTAGCCGAAAACGTTGTTTTGTTTTTCATATTGTATCGTCATGACCATTCCACTATGTTTTTCTACAAGGAAGGCTTCGTATGCGTCTTCAAGGGCGTTCTGTGATAATAAATTGCACTTGCTAATTTCCTGTGTCCTAAAAATAAACTGTGTGTTTATTGGCAAAGTATCAATGTATGTAAAGAGTTCAAGGGACAAGGCGTAAGGGAAAACCAATTAGAGCGTAGACGTTATTTTCGGATCTGTAAGTTGTCAAAAATTTATGTTTTGTGTATGGGGCTTTGTGAAACAGCATTTTTTTCTAAATTTTTTCCAATTTTTTTGTTTACTACAAAAGACGGATGCTAAAACTATATGTTAGACCTGTTTCTGAGCTGACGGTATTGGATCATTACAAATAATACATCCCAAGCTTTTTCAACATTGTACAGTTGCATAGACACTTTGAATTTATCATGTGAACTGTAAAATATTTAGAGAACTCGCCGAAGAACTCGGAAAAAAAGTTGTTGTGTGTACGTAAGGGTACGTAATACAACATGAGAATCTTTTGTTGAACAGGTAAAGAAAAAGAAAAACGAACTACTCTAGCTCTTGTCCAGAGGTTTTTTCCACTTCGTTAGGTGCAATTCGCTCAACTCTAACAAAAGGAAGAAAGTCGTATAATATATTGTAGTACACTCACTCACTTCTGGAACATACAGCGTAATGTTATTATAGTCTTGTTCATCTTGGGAAGAACTTTAGTTCAGATGGCAAGGACAAGAGTGCAAGTTACAAGTCCATTGCATTATTGCAGGGAAAGGAGGCACGGCGGGGGAATGAGTGAAGATCATTTCTTTCGCCACGTTCATTCCTTGCTTTTCTCATAATTCTTGAGGTTTGCTCAACTCCTCTCATACAAAGTTTATAAACAAAACATTTATTTTAGACTTTTTAAGTTGAAAATAGAGTTGATGAGAGTCGAATCTAGTCTTTTCTTTTCCCGGAATGTCTGAATGAAATTGTTTTTTTTTCTGGAAATCCGGCAGTTTGTGAATTATTTCCGTCATTTTTCAGAAATTGAATGAACGCGTTCCTGAAAGTATATAATCATAATCTCTGAATAATCTTATCTTCCCTTTCATCTCATTAATTGGATAGTCGTGCTAAAAATGATAGAAAAATTGCACACCACTGAACAGAAAAACGAGTGACACCGCCCTTTGCGTTGTTCCCCTACTGTGCAGCTAAATGGTTTGTTTGCTCCGCTGATGTTGATGAAGCGTTGTTACAATGGACTGTCTTCAGTTTGCGTGGTTACTTCTCATTTAGATAGCAAAACGGGAATTGAATAGTAAAGCAAATTTGTGCTAGGGATGTTTTATATATAGTACCGTAGATAATAGAAAGACTTGGAAAGTCCATTTTTGGACTAGTTTACAGTAGTCCAGAATAGATGAAGGAAAGGAAACACAGACCAAGAAAACTGATTTCTGGTGGTTGCATTGTGAGCAAGGAAGCGAGAAGCAAGCGAGCTCAACTTTGTTTCTTTTGTGATTTGTTCTTTTTAAGCGATCGAGTGGATTTTCTCCTTTTTTGTGATATATCGACAGATTTCGTGTACTTTACGAGAGGTCGTGGTGGATAACTGAAATTCAGACCGGAGAAATTGAGACGACAGAGTAGACAGACACTGGACGGATGGAGTATAGTGTGGTGTATGTCCTGGTAGGCTACGACTTGATCGTAAACCCCCAAAGCGGGTAAATTGGGTAGAGAGCCGTATAATCGGAGAGGACAGGTCAGGCTGAAGAAAAAGCCAGGAGGCCAATTTGAGCTGTAACTGAAAAACAAAAGAAGAGTAAAAGAGAAGCAAAGTGGGATAAAGTAGTGGAACGGAACGTCTCGTAACGTAATAAAAAATATCGAAGACAAAAGAATAGGGAAAGGACTGCAGTGTTCAGTGCACTGTTGAGAGAAAAGAAAGGAAAAGGGAATGGAAAATAAAGGTTCCTTTTCGAGTGGACGCAGAAGGCAGAGGAGATAAAGCTGGAGAGGGAGAGAGAGCAAGAGAAAGATCAGACACTTTGGGACAAGTTCGACAGGGACCTCGGTGAGCAGCCGGCAGCTCAGATTAGTCAGCCTACCCGTCTTCTTTTCTGTCGTAAATTAGTTGTTGCCCTTTTCGCCCGACAATCCTGGCATCCAGGGGGATTAAAACCTTAGAGCCCAGGTCCAAATCACACTCACCCAGACACACACACGCTCTCTCACACTCGCTCCGTCTCACTCAATCTCATTCCAACTAAACTGTGTGTGACT